>PVJH01030683.1:0-24558 GCA_004026705.1 Nesogale talazaci
CCCCCCCCCCCATGAACCCTTGATAATTTATAAAGTATTATTATTTTGTCATATCTTACACTGTCCAGTGTCTCCCTTCACCCACTTCTCTGCTGCCCGCCCCCCAGGGAGCAGGTTAGATGTCGATCCTTGCAATCTGTTCCCCCTTTCTACCCCACCCTCCCTCCACCCTCCCACTATCACCCTTCTCATCACTGCTCCTGAAGGGTTCTTCTGTCCTGGATTCCCTGTATTTCCAGCTCCTATCTATACCAGTGTACTTCCTCTGGTTCAGTCAGATTTGCAAAGTAGAATTGGGATCATGGGGTGGGGGGGGGGGAGAGTACTCAAGAACTAGAGGAATATTGATTGTAGGAGAAACACCATCTGAATTTTAGGGGCCGGCACTGGCGCAACATGTATGCTTTTCCTCCCCCGCTGACTGCCCTCAAGTTGGCCCTGCCTCCCGCGGGCCCGGTGGGACAGGCAGAACTGCCCCTTTGAGTGTCCCTGGCTCCAGAAACCTACGTGTGGGCGGGTTTGAACCACCGCCCCGTGGTTGGCGACCCAAGCTGACTGGACTGTGCCATCCGTTTCTCCGACATACCCAAAGGGGTGTCAAGAAGTGAGTGGCGCATTTTTCATTTTCTCTTAATTCCGTTTTTTCCACGCATATCTATTCTTTCAAGTCTCCTCACCTGTGGACATGGCTTCTACTGCGTTAGCAATGAAAGGAATGTGATGGTTGGGGGTCACCACCACATGAGGAGCTGTATTAAAAGGTGGCGACATTAGGAAGATTGAGAACCACTGCTCCGGCAGGGTGAGCCCCAGGCCCTCGGGCCACAGCAGGCTGGAGGGCCGGGAGAGCTGTCATGCAGCACGCAGACCCTAGGTGGCGGCATACACTGCAGAGCTGGACTCCCTGGGGAAGCAGCGCAGTGGGATTCTGCAGCCATCTGCCCACAGGGCCCCATAGTGTGGGTTTCTTTCCAGAATCCTCTGGATGTCCTTGAAGGACAACTGTTCTCTTTACCCACGGCCGGGCACCTCTGTCCCAGCTTTGGCCACGGAGAGTGAGCAGCGCCCAGACAGGGAGCACACCCCTAACTCTCCTCCCTTACAGCTTCCAGTTTGGTCATTCCCTCTGTGGCACTCTGGGCGAATATCAGGAGGGAATGCTCCCCAGGCCTTGGCTATCGGCAGGGCTGGCCTCTCTGAGCGTCCCTTCAGCCTCGGCAACCCTGTGCAGGGCCTGGGCGCATCACAGTCCACCTGGGGCTGTCACACGGCACACGGACTCCCTGGCAGGTGCTTGGCTGGTTTGCTTTGGCTTGTCCTCATCTGTGGGGGGAGTGGAAGAGGGTTAACTGTGCCCCTTGAATTGGGAATGACCAGGGCCTCCGGGGGGGGGGGGGGGCTGCGTTACGTATTTGACTGCTAATTTCAAGTTCGGCTGTTTGCACTCACCAGAAAGACAAAGTTCCTGCTCTGATAAAGAATAACAGCCATGGAGTCCCCAGAGGGCCATCCTCTTCCGCCCCAGAGGGTCTCTGTGAGTCCGAATGGAAGCCATGAGAGGGTGTTGGTTTGTTTGGGGGTAGAGCAAACGTGGGTTTTATTTCCTAAAGACTGTGACCCTCACGTGGTACGCTGGGAAAGTGCCCGGCACCCCTTCATTCCAGACTGCCAGGGGAGAACCCTGTGGACAGAGGACCCCGGTGGCCTCCCGTGCCTTCTGCCTCGTGATACCAGCCTGTCGCACCTGGCCTCGCCAACCCAAAATCTACCCCAGCTACTTTTGGGGGGTTCCGATTCCACGCGTTGGGGGCCAGGTATGACCAGTCAAGGCCAACAACCGGGAGGCCGGCGGTGCCGTGTGACGCGTTGGGCTGCCATCGAGCCGCAGGGTCCGCAGCTGGAAACCGCCAGCAGCTCCTCGGAAGAAAGACTGGGCTCTCTGCTCCCGCAGACGGTGCCGGTCTCCGCAAGGAACCCAGCACTGCCCCCACGGCGGAGAGAGGCGGCCTGGGAAGCCGGCTGGAGACCTCTGGAATAGGGGTTAGCGTTATCACTCTGGCCCCTCCCACTTCTCCTGTGGCCACTCCCACTTCTGTGGCCCCTCCCACTTCTCAGCTTCAGCTCTGCAGAGGCCCCATGCTCATCAGGGCGTCTCCCAGCGTCCATGCGCGGCCCGTGGGAGGCCTATGACTAACTAGTTCTGGTCAGGGGACAGAGAAGTGGCAGGAAGGAGTGTGCATGTGCACTTGTGTGGGGGTGGGGAGTTGGTTGGAGGGGTGTGTGTGTGTGAGAGAGAGACACCAGACTACAGTAGTTCGTCTATGCAGCCCTCTGCGCCTCCACCCCACCCCCATGATGGCCTGTGTGCAGTCACAGGGTCACGCACCTCCAGCAGCACAGCCTTAAAATGGGAGTGGTGTGCATCCTTGGGTGGTACAAGCAGCGAGGGTGCTTGAGGCTCAGGAAAAGGTTGGCCATTCAAGTGTGGCGTCTGCTGCATGGCATCACCGTGAATCAGAAGGGCCCTGAAGCAAGTGGGCTTGACCGGACAGGGTGGCAGTAGCTGGGCCAGCCGCAGGTGGCCCTTGGGGAAATGCCAGCCCCAGCCCAGGGCCCAGTGGGAGTCCACATGAGCTTATCTTGGCCCTGAAGCTTCAGGATGATGGAGCCCATCTCCACACGGACAGCCTCCCCAAGCCTTTCCAGGAAAAGGAGGACACCTACAGCATCACCCTCCCCGAGCTGTCGAACTGCTTCCATGAGGCCGGGTGTGGTGCACGCTACAGGTGGGACAGCTCCGTTTTATAATGGGGGAAGCTCAGGAAACATGAAGAAGCCCCTCTATGCTCTGAGCAAGAAGGGGCCTCTGCAGTGCCCTCCTATGGAGGGGAAGAGAGAGGCAGGGGGAGGAATGACCTCTACAGCCCCATGTGGGCAGTCAGAGGTGCATGCCAGGCCTTGGAACCCTTGCACCTGGGTCCCTGCCCGCCTGCAGAGAAGGCCTGCCAGAGACGGGCATCACTGAGGAGATCCCATGCTCCCCGCAGCGAGCCAAGGGAGACGCTCAGAGAGGGAAGCTTCTCAGATGGGGCAGAGGGTCTGGGGGTCCCAGAGGTGGGCACGGGAGGCTGGAGGACGTGCTGGGACTCCAAGGAGGAAGGGACAGCCGTGGGCACAAATAAGGGAGCACCAAAAAGCAGAGCAGCTCCCAGGACAGAGAACTCGGAGCCAGGATGATGCAGCCGACTGCTGGCGGACACCGAGCTCTCTCCCTCCACCGGCGCCCCACCCTCCCGAAACATGTCCTTGAGCTCACCTCCAGGTCTCTATCTGGTGGCTGAGGGAGAGGTGGGCTGAGCCTGGAGAGGCATATTGTGCTGGCTGTGCGGGGCGAGCAGGGTGGGTTTGAATTCTACAGCAAGACTTTTGACTTCAGTCTTCGGGTCAGAATTGATCACTTGGGGGCATTTTCTTGCTTCACTTACCTTGTTTCAGTTTTGTTTGTTCATGTGCCAGCGATGACCTCGTCTAAACTCTAACATTGGTGAAGCTTTGTATCACTACCATAAGTTAAAAAACAACTACAAGAAATGAAAGATCCCAATAAGCACAGGGGTAACAAAGAAACAAAGAATATTCGACACATCAGCCTGACCAGCTGTCTGCTGGAGGCTGAGTGGGTGGTCTGAGTCTTTGGCTGAAGAGAGGCGCGTGAGAAAGGACCAGGGGCCTGCCCACCCTCCACTCTGACAGACAAAGGCTGTCCTGAGACCGGATCCACTTGGTGGGAAGGGATTTATTTGTGTCGCGTGTGAGAGACACAGCTGGGCAAACCTGGGCATTTCTCCTCGCCATTTCTGTGGTTCACAATCGCCTTGACAGTAGCTTGAAGACCACATCCAATAGGAGCCCTTCTTGGGGGCTTGTAGCAATTAGTTAAGGGGTCCGTGGGTGGCACACATGGCCGAGTGTTCAACTGCTATCCCATCGTCCCTCAGAAGAAAGGCCTGGCGATCTATGGCCTTGGCTGTCCTGTGGAGCCCATTTCTAATCAGACAGACACGGTCACCACACATTCACATCGATTCCATGGCAACTGGTGACTGCTTGGAAGTGACCTTGGTCAAGCTTCTGCGGTTATAAGGAGCTCTTAAGCATTGGTTTGGTCTTGGTCTTTTTGGACGGCTGAAACCTTTCCAAGAATCCCTCCACAAGGGGTTCAGGGGAACCTCAATGTCCCCAGCAGGCTTGCAAAGGACAGACTCAGTACCACCGAGTTCACTCTGGCTCAGGACAGGGTAAGACACCCCCGTGGGTTTCCAAGACTGCTCTGAAGAGAGCGGAAAGCCTCATCTTTCTTCCGCAGCACGCCTGGCGGTTTCAAACTGCTGACCTTGCTGTTCACAGCCCACTCCACCGCCTGGGCTCCTTTGCCTCTGCCTAGACGAAGCTTCTGCACACTGCAGTTCTCGGGCCACCTGCGCCTCCTTGAGTATGTACATGGGGCTCTGAAGTAAAATCGGAACATTGTAAAGGCCATGACTCGGACCCCGGTGATTTCATGTGTTTGTAAACTATATGTAGGGCCCTCAAATAAGTCTTCAAGGGTTCTGAGGGACAGGGTTGGCTGCCCTGTCTGAAAAGTGTGTCGACTCCCCGGCCTCGTCTGAGCCGAGCCTGTCTTCCTGCTCCGGAGGGGCTCTGGGTGCACCAAAGGCACCGGGCGCCACAGGGTGCCATGCAGCGCTGATGAACCAAGAGGACCTCAGCCTGGCGATCCAGCAGTCCGGCCGGTCCATCCACCCCAGTGCGCAGCGCCAGCAGCCGGCGCGACGGCCACAGAGCTCCACGTTCACATGCAGAAAGAGCTCTGGGACATATTTTAAAGAGGAATAAAAGCAAGATGTGAAAAATGATTCTATTATCAATAAAAACCCATTTAGCACGTTTCACTCATTTATACGTCTACATAGGTAGGCGATCTAAAACCCCGCGGCTATGGGTTCCTCTCCCACTCACAGCAGCCCCCTGGGACCGAGTGAAACCGCCTCAGGGCCGTGAGTCTCTATGAAAGCAGATGGCTGCGTCTTTCTCCAGGGAGCAGAGGGTGGGCTAGAACTGACGGCCTCTCGGTTAGCAGACAAGCGCTTTCCTACGGTGCTCCCAGGGCTCCTTCTTACACTCATTGGCATATAGTTACATCACGCCCCGGACGGGGCACGGGCAGTTTGTGTTCCACTACGAATCACAAGGTTAGCAGTTCAGATTCACCCAGCGCACCGCACCAGAAAGGCCTGGCCACCTTCCATTGAGATCACAGCCATGGAGCTAATCTCTTACTCTGCCCACGGGACAACTCCATGGCAACGGGTTGGGTTTTTAAAGAAACTATTATTTTTCAATATTTGCTCTATGGGTTGGTTAGTTATATATCCACTTGCCATTTTTTGGAGGGGAGAGGTTACCCTAGAGAAAGAACAGACACCCTTAGCTTATTAACATTTAGTATACATTCGTATTTTCACCCATTTCCTGAACGATGCAAGAATGTTCTAACGCCGTTCACCCCCTTCCTGTTGCATACGCTATTGTGCTTTTTAACTTGGAGTCTGTCTCTCTATTTTAAATGCGAATCTTTGGCTTCATCCCACTAAGATTCATCTGTCTGTCTCCCTCCTCCGCTTTCCATCGCCCTGCCTGCCTTCCCGAACATCCACGCCTCCATCTGGGGTCGTTTCCCTTCTGCCTGAAGCAGGACCTTCATATTGATTTGGGCTTTGAGTCATTCACATGGTTCAACATTCAGGAATACAGAAATGAGCTGTGCTTCCCCCCCACCTCCCTGGCCAAAGATGACATATTAGCACATGCATAGATAGAAACATCAACTGTTCTGTGGAGAGATACACACACCCCCGAGAGCAGTGGCTTCTCTGCTTGCTATCATAATCCATTTTCTCGTTTTCCATGGGCAAATGGAAAAGGACGTTAGGGCACCAGCAGGAGAGGCAGGCTCTGTGGAATGACATCTCTGGCCATGTCCAGAGTGCACGCAGCCTCTCTGTGTTATAAGCATCCTCTTCTGATCCTGGACCACCAGCCAAGTTCCCATTTCCAGGGCAGTTACTGATCATGATTTCCATTCTTTTGAGCACTTACTGTTTGCAGGTACATACTGGCTCAATATTTTATGTTTATCAACTTTCATTTCTCTCTATAGCTTCTTTTGTATTGCCCCATTCCACAGATGAGTTAACAGAGGCAGAGAGATCCTGTTGAAGAAGCAGAACTTGGGTTTAAACCCAAACAGTCCAGCACCTCTGTCACCCTGTCACAGACCCCACCTGGTGGAAGGCGGGGGGTGTGAAGTCACTGACGCTGAGCCAGGGCAGAGAAAGAACTCACATCCAGGACATTTAAGATCGGAACCCGTCTCCCCACGAGCCCCAATCATTGGTTCTCTGCAACACCGCATCACCCCGAGTGTCCCCATGTCACCTCAGACCATCAAACCAAAACCTTGGGCCCCTATTCTCAGGCCTGGTCCCTTCTGAGCAGATTCTACAGCCTAGCCAGCGGTAGGGGCATGTCCCTGGCTGGAAGCTGGGATTTGGATTTGGAGTCAGGGGGCCTGGGTGACTTCTCGCCACACTTGGTCCCAGCCTAGCTCAGTGACCTCTGGCCAGCTGCTGCACAATTCTCTGCGGCCTCTGTGTCCTCAGCTATCACCACAGATAATTATAGACTCGTCTTCTCATAAGCGTCAGTAAGAAACTCCGCACAAAGCCCTTGCCGGAGCACCCGACCCAAACTTAGCTTGGAGTGAAACTGAACTCCAAACTCCGGGTCACGGAGTCAATATTGGCTTACACCAACCCTACAGAACAGGGTAGAGCCGCCCCCAGGAGTCTCGGAGACGGTAGCCCTTGACAGGAGTAGAAAACGGAGCCCTTCTCCTTTGGAGCAGCTGGACCTGTCCAGTGGCTCAACTTGCAGTCAGCAGCCCTAAGAGGACCCACGGTGCTACCAGTTTGAAGCGCTAGCGATGTTAACTGTGCTGTGATGGCGCGTGTTTGCTCTTTGACCTTGCCGGGAGCATTGAACCCTCCTGGGCCTTTGGTTCTCCACCCGCATGCACATCCTTCGGTTTGGAGGGCATCGTCTTGAAAGGGGTCCGAGGCCCTGATGGGTCGATGCCAGCGGTTGGCTGGCTATATCTCGGGGCTTCTCGGCCGACTCCCACCCCTCTGGGAGCTGCTGCCTGCTTTGCAGAGACGGTGGCAGGCACATGCCGGAGAGCCAGGGATGGTCGCCTCTGGGCCGTGTCAGGCCTTTGAGGTGGTGCTGATGGCTTTCACAGCCAAGACATGCTGGGTTGTGCGGAGAGAAGTTGCCCGCTGAAGGGTAGTGGCTGGCAAGGCTCCAGATGCTCCCCCAGAGAGTGGTGGAGCGTCTTAGATGGAGGGCCTCTCAGAAAGGCAGGCTGGGGATGTCCAGTCGGAGCTGAGGCCAGTGCCCATTTCTCACCAATGCCCAGGGCACTTGGTGTTGGTGTTTGCCACCAAGCGCCATTCTGCACCAATGTATAATTCATGCACCATGTGCCAGTCTGTGCCAGCTTTAATTAGCCCCTAACTTTCTGTCATTCATTTTGCTGCGAACACCTTATAAATAAATGATGGGATTGGGGGACTGGCAGTGAAGCAGGAACGTGAGGGAGGGCGACGCCCTCTTCCGGCCACGTGGGGGCAGGGGACCGAGGACCAGGCAGGGCCCAGGGACATTCATGCTCCTTTGTGGGGGCTTCTGGGTGCCCTCTGCCCTGCAGGTGGGTGGCCACCAGCCCACCGTGTTCGTCTTCCCTGTCTTGCTCTTGTACAAGCTGAGTCGAGCCGCCACAGCTGTGCCAGGCTCCACGGGCCCACAAAGCAAACTCGGGAGCACACTTTGTCTGGTTTATGGCGGCAGGCACAGCCCCCGGAGAGGGGAGCAGGCCTCGATGGCAACAGGAGCAACCAAGAGCTTTCACTGGAGCAGGGGCGGGAGTTTAGGGGAGCAGCAAGCAGGCCTCCTTAAGGCACCCAGAGGAGGGTGGTGTGTGTGTGTGTGTGTGTGTGTGTGTGTGTGTGTGTGTGTGTGTGAGCGTGCACATGTGTGTACACACATGCTTTCAAAGGACTCGCTGACCCTCCTGGGGGGCCGGGGAGGGTTTGTACGGGAGTGTTGTTTTAGTTTTACGGATTGTAAAGCAGTTTAATGTGAGTGCTTGCTTTCGGCCTAAACAGCTGCCTTGGGAGGTGGCTGCTTAGAGTTATGGAACCTTAGCCTTGGCTAAGTGGGCTCAGGCCTCGGCCCAGGCCGCTGCCTCCTGGTTTGGTGAGCTTTGCCTGATGTGGCACTGACTCACCTCCATCTCCCCAGAGATGAGATGGGAAAGCACCCACCCGAACGTGGCAGGTTTAAAACCACTGGCTTCCTTGTGCACGGGGAGTGTGGGCCAAGCTGCCTGGCTATTGGGTGTTTGAGGCTCCAGGCCATGAAAGGGAGGGGTCTCTTGTGCCAGGATGACAGCCTGACACAGCCCGAGACAGGACACTGTCCTTCCTTCATCTTGCTTCCCAGGTGTGCCTCCTAAGCCCAAACCTGCGTGCACTCCTACTTCCCCATCAACTGCGGGATGAAGCTGAGGTTCCAGCATGGCCTCGAAGGCCCTCCAGTGTCCAGCCCTGGCTCAGCTCCTGAATTTCTTCTTGACTGCTCACCTCGACAGGGCAGGCTCCTAGGTTCCTGTCACAGGCAGTCTCAGCGTGTTTAACCAGCCCCCTCACCCGTAAATGCCCTGGCTAGTCTTGTTGGCTACGTAGCTTAGGGATTGGTGGCTGGTCCCTCCTATGCCTGCAAAGACCCACATAGAGGAGGATGGAAAGAAATCAGGCAACCATTAGACACCTAGGAAGACCCCAAACTGAGCATGCTCAGATGCAAGCACCCAAGCCAGTGGGGGAGGTACACCTGGTCACCCAAACTAGGCCCAGGCCCATGACACCATCCAGGTGGGCCTAACTCAGCCCATGGGGTCAATTGAGACCACCCACCACCCCTCCGCCGGCAGATGTTTGAAGTATCTTGGCTATGGGAAGGCCTCGCTCTCTTACTCTGCTTCTGGTCAGAGGCAGGGAGAGGGGGAACGTCTCCCTTCCCCATGTAGGTGCAAGTGAGTCCACTCTTGGCCTACTTGGGGCCCACAGCCCCTTGGCCCACACGCCCTTAGTCTCTAGGGATCTTGGGTTTCTGGCCTCCTGGGATCCCCCCCCCCTGTTCTGCACATGTAGGTGCTCTTTTCCATGATGCTGTTTGTGCCCACTTGTGAACCCTAGTGTGACTTCCCCGCAGCTTGGCACGCCTCCCTGAAATAGCGGGTACCCCTTTGAAACTGTGAAGCCTAAGACTTAAAAACCCTTAAAAACCGAGTTGGATTACAAAATGGGCTCTGTGTTAAATCTTTCAGCGTGTGAGGAAAAGGACCGAGTGTAACCCCGTCCAGAAACCTCACAGTCTCCTCTGGCCCGGTGCAGGCGTTTGTCACAGTTCATGTAGGCAGGCCTCTTGAACAATGTCTTTCTCAGCCTCCGTGGGTCTCGTCCCCCTTGGGGTCTGTCTGTCACTGCTGAGCCTGGGCTCCACCTTCGGTTCCTGTCCCCACCCTCCCCCCAGAATGGGCTTTTCTGAGGCCTGAAACGATCCTATTGGCTTTTCAGCATCCTTAGAACCCAGCCTAGAGCCTCCTGGAACACTTGTGAGTTGACGGAGCAAAGCCAAGACAGGTCGCCTACCTTTGAGGATGTTAAAGTCAAACGTGTCTCTGGACTGAAGATGAACTTGAGCCCCCCGGACAGATACCAGCATGGTCCTGCACAGGGAGAGAGTGGGCTGGTCGACGGATTCTTCCTTTCTTTCTTTCTTTGGAAAAGGGTCCCCTGGCCATGTGGACTCCATGCTTTGCTGTGATCACCAGACAGCCCACGTGGGGTAGAAAGGTCATGGTTGCCAGCAAAGCCAGTGAGCTCCGGCTAACTGATGGAGAAAATGAACTTCCTGGTTAGATTTGGAGGAGAGGGGAGGTGGGGGAGGAGGGAGCTTACTAATCACCCGGAAAGGAAGCTGGTGCTGAAGACTCAATTGGAAACGCTGCTCAGGACACAGGAGCCACTGGGTTTGGGTTTGGGGCTCTGCCTGACCTCTAAAGCAGGGGTTCTCAAGCTGCCTCTTGCTGCCACCCTTTCATACAGTTCCTCATGTTGTGGTGACACCCCCAATGATAAAATTATTGTTATTGTTATTATTATTTTGGCATCACTGCCCTGGCGGGAGTAGGAAGCCCAGCCTTGCCCCTGGAGAGCTGCTGCTGGATTTGAACCGCCAACCCTGTGGGTTGCAGTCCCGCACTCAACCACTACGCCACTGGAGCTCAGCCTATAAAATTATTTTTGTTGCTACTTCATAACTGTCATTTTGCTACTGTTATGAATCAGGGGACCCCTGTGAAAGGGTTGTTTGACCCTTGCACACACAGGGGTCGCGACCCACAGGTTGAGAGCCTCTGCTCTAGATTTTTCTAACCTTTTTCCAAACATGTGACGCTTCTCTAGATTTAACCTTGGGGCTTCTAATTGGCTTGCTGTCATTGTTAGGGCTCACAGGGCAGGTTTCAATTCATAGCGGCGACCCTAGTGTCACAGCATAAGGCCCGGCATGGCCCCGCGCCATCCAGACAATTAATTGTTCCTATGCTGGAACTCCATGCTGCAGCCACCATGCAACACACCTCGCCAAGGCCCGCCCTCTTATTTGTTGTGAAGTCCTTCTCCAGCCCCGGGCTCCCCTGACCCAAGTGCGTGAGACAATTTCTCCATCCTGGCCTCAAGGAAGAAGCAATTCTGCCCAGACTGTATCTCTTTCCAGGGGGTAGAAAGCCCGGTCTTTCTCCCTCAGAGCAGCTGGTGGTTTAGAACTGCTGACCATTCCCACCACAGCCCAGTTCAGAGCCACCACACCACCAGGGCTCCCTCAGTTAGGTGCCCTTAAAGACCTGACTTCCTGGCCCTGTCATTTTACCTGTCATGAATGGACCCATCTATTAACGTCGTCTGCTTCTCCTGTGAGAGGGGCTCCTGGAGGCACAGAGATCAAACCCGACTTGTTCCCCATCATATTCTTAGAACCAACGTCAGTTGCTAGCACATAGATACACACGGGAAGGCATGAAGGGATGGTAGGATGGTAAAAAGGACCTGGAGCTTTGGAACTGGCAGGCTCTGGGCTCACTACCTGGCTACAGGCGAGCCATGTGTTGGACGAATCCACCCGCCGTCAGTGAGAGGACGGGACCTGGCTCCACACATCAGGAAGTCACCTTCCAAAGCCTGGATTCTCAGCTGTAAGCCAGGGAAAAGGGCAGGCACTTCCAGCAAGACTGTCCTGGGAACCCAGGCTTCTATTGTCAATAGCGGGTGGGCACAGTGACAGGTCAGGAATTCCGTGGCAGGAGAATTAATTAAAAGAGTTCAGAATGCTTATTAGCCCTGGGGAGGAAAAGATCAGGCCCTCTTCAACTGCTGGAAGAGTCAGGCTTGTTGAATACAAAGTCCTCCAGAGACCAGAACCGTGACGTTAAAGGACACAGGGCTCTTGAATAATTAAGCAGCCGTAGAACCGAACCAATGTCTTCAGAAGTCCGGGCAAAGATGAGGCTTCCTGCAAGTGCTCCCATAGAGTGAGTGACTCAGAAACGCACAGGGGCAGTGCTGCTCTGTCCTATTGGAAGGCTGGGAGTCCGGATCCATGGATGAGGGGAAGTCTTGTTTCGCTTTGGTTGTAGGTGTACAAAAGGAAGCGGGAACCCATCACTTTAGCGCTGCAGAAGGGCCCCTCTAGGCTGAAGGAGCTCGGGAGACCTGCGAGGATGCTTGCACAGGGCCCCCTTCATTGAAAGCACTCGGACATCTGGGCGCGGAGACACAGGCGCTGAAGAGCCCAGGAGTGAAAGGGGGCAAAGACACCTGGGTGGAAGGGAAGGCCAGCCAAGCGGCCAAGGCCTAGAGGGACCGAGCGCGGCTCGGCGCTCAGCAACCGTGGGAGCAGAGAGGGGGCGCTTAAAGCCAACAGATGGCGCGGACTCACCTAGGCCGGCCGACCGGCCTCCCGCCCGCCCGCTCCCCCGGCTTCCCGGGAGCTTTTCTCCGCCCGGCCGGCGGAGCGGAGCCTTCCGGCGCCCGGCCGGGCCCCCACCCCTCTGCGCACAGCCCGGCCGGTGGCCCTCGGGGCCCGGCTCCGCACGCACCTGGGCCGCTCCCGCACACTTCCTGCGGGCCCCAGTGGGGGATCCGGGAGTTGCCACAGCAGCGGGTGCCATGGCACCGGCGGAGGGCCGCTTGGCCGGCAGCGAATGCCCCTCTCGGAGCACCGGCCGGGGCGCGGTGCCGCGGGTGCCAGGGGTGCGGGGCGGGGCGGGCCGGGGGCGACGGGGTGGGCGCCCAGCCCGCGGGCGCGGCGGGGGAGCGCGGGCGGGGCCGGGCGCGGCGGGGGGTGAGGGCGGGAGCGTCAGGAGGCGGGGTCTGGGCGGCGGGGCCGCGCGGGGCGGAGGAACAGGGAAAGTTGATCGCGGACTTAGGCGGCGGCGGCGGCGCGCAGAAAGAGGGGCGCGGGCGGCCGGCGCGATGCTGGCCCGGAGGACTCGCCCGACGGCGGCCGGGCGCTGAGCCGCGCGGGGCGGGGCGGGGCGGCCCGGCATGGGGCGCGGGGGTGCCGAGCCGCGGGCCGTGTGCCCGGCGCCTGGTCCGAGCCCGCGGCGCGCCTGAAGTTGCGGCCGGCGAGCGGCGAGCGGGCGGCCGGAGGGGCCCGGGGAGCGGCCGGTGCGCCGCGGATGAGCCTTCGCCCCGGCGGGGAGACGCGACAGCGGCCGGCGCCGGATCAGGCAGGCAGCCCGCGGGGGTCGATCCGGCGGAGAGCAGCGCCCGGGACGCGGCACGCCGCCGCTCCGCACCTGCACACGGTACCTTGAGCCGCGCGCTGCCCCTTCCCTCCCGCTTCCCTCGCCTTCCCCGCGCCGTTCGCTCGTCGCGCCGCAGCAAAGTTGGAACCCGGGGGTCTCGGCCGTGGCCGCCGATCCGCTGCTCCCCTGCGCGGCCGTGGCCGGCGGCCGACGCCCCGCAGCCTCACAGCCTGGAGCCCTCGGCCGGCCCCCGCCCCCTTCTCGGAGCCCGCGGGTGGACGCGCGGCAACTTTCATTCCCGGGAACTCGAATTCCCTCCGCGGCGGCCTTGGGAGGACAGCCACCCCTCTGCCCGCTTCCTGGGACCGCGCTCCTTCGGGCGCGTTCTCCGGGCGCCTGGGTTTGCCTCGCGGAAGGTCGGGTCTGGGGAGTGAGTGGGGAGAGTCTGGGAGTAGAGAGGGCGTTAAGGTCCACTCTTGTCCCCCTTTTCCTTCCGGATCCCCTCTGAACCAGAGGAGGTGGTGTGATGAGGGGCGTACCTCCCACCGCAGAGTGGTCTGCGGCGCTGGAGGGAGCTGAAGTCACGTAGCCCCCCTCTCCCCAGCCGCTAACACATCCCCTTTACCCCCTTCCTCCCGCCACATGTGCGACAGAAGACCCCTGAGGATCCCTGCAGTCTCCCCAGTTCTGCCCCGCTGGGCTGTTGGAAAAGGCGGGCAGCAGCACTATAAAGCTGCACCCCCCCCCACGCCCAAGGGCTGGCCCACCACAGCCCTGGTCCAGCAGTGCTGGCTGCCCAGGGGCGCTCTTCCGCGTGTCCCCCTCAGGTCCTTTGGGCTGTGTGAGGAGCCTGGGCGTACGAAGGAGCTGTGGACACCAGGCAGCGGTCACTCGGTGCTTGGCTTTCTGAGCACGGGCATCTGGAGCTGCAGCCAGAGGAGATCCGATGCCCTCTTCTCTGACTACCACCCCAAGGCGACCCCAGGCCGAGACCGGGTGCAGTCAGCGGCCCAGGGTGTGTGCGGGCGGGAGTCGCCGTCCCTGGGTAATGCATACCCTGGCTTACCCTAGTCATTCGGAAAGCATCCTCTGCCTGCTCTGCGCACTCGCGCTCTGCCCTCGCGGACCAGATGACTTTAACCCTCGCCTCTCACGCCCCCTTGCCCACCTGGATCATGAAATAAACTGGAGAGACACGAACCGGATCGTGTGTGTGCTGGGTGGAATCCGACGCTTGCCTGGGAAAGAGGAGGGCTGTGGTGATCGCTGGAGGTGGTTTGGGGCTTGAGGAACCTGGCCGGGGCAGGTGTGAGGCTGGCTGATGCGTTAACCTAGGGAGTGAGGTGGCTTGGGAGTGATGTGGGGTTTGGGGTGCCAGTGAGCGTGGGTGCACCGCAGCCAGTGCCCAGGAGGGTAGGGAGACCAGATGTCACATGCAGAGCAGGGCCCCCCTGCCTGGAGAGCAGGAATATCTGGCAAGGTGCCTTTCCCCAGGACTAGGGAAGGTGGGGAGGCAGAGAGCCTGGATGGCAGAGAACAAGGGGACCCCACAGGGCGGGAAGGTGGCACTACACGAGTGACTGATGTGACTTGGGAGGTGTTGCCTAAGGTGTTGCAGGAAGCAGTGAGGGGGTGAGAGGCCCGGAGCTGACACCCTGGTCTCCCTGGGCAGAGGTCACCTACACATCCCTCTTCACCTTCCTGACCCCAAAGAGCTGGACTCCTCATGCCTGCGTAAACACCACAGGGCTTGATCTGAGGCTCGAGATGGCAGATGGTGCCGGTTGCCTCCCAGCAAGCTCTCCCATCGCAATCCTGCAGTCGCACCATTTGAGGCTTCGTTCTTTGAGGCACATATTGTCAAGGGCGGCTTTCTGGGCTCTGGTTTTAAAAAGCCGCTCTCGCCTGAAAAGGGAAGGTCTGTGGAGTCTTGCTGCTGGAGTGGAGAGTGGTCAGGGCCTGGGTCTGGTTAGGAATGGGCCTGTGGAGGCAGCAGCGCTCTGGACTAGCAGTGCAGTCGCTCTGGATGAGAGCCACGATTAAGTTCCAGGAGCTCCCACCTGCGAGGCAGCGACCATTCCCTTGCCTCTTAGTGTCACCTAAAGGCTCTTGAATGAGGCTGCTCACTGCGAGGTCAGTGGTTCAAACCCACCAGCTGCTCCATGGGATAAAAGATGAGGCTGCCTCCTCTCATGAAGATGTACAGTCCAGGGTGGCTGTGTGTTCAAAGACTTGATGGCAGTGAGTGTGGTATCACCCAGGACCCTGGATGGAAACCAGACTCGAAGTGGCTGCTTCCTCTGGTGCTCTGAGGACCTCTGTGTTTCTGGGAGCTAGGCAGGTTTGAGGAGCATGGCCACCTGCGGGGCCAGGGGGGGGGATGTGAACGTGGGTGAGGCGCTGCATCTGGGCTAGTGGAGAGAGGGTGGTTGGTCAGGGTTTCCTCTAGGAGACCACAGGGGCTGAATGGATGTTGACACCCAAGGGAAGGTCATTCAACAGTCCCTGTGCCCTGGAAGACTCCTTTGGATTTGGTGGGATGGCCGTGGAGGTGTTTCCATGGAGGGGAGGAGACTGACTGAGCTCCCCTTCTGCGGCCATGGCCCCCAGGAGAGGGCTCAGCCATTCGAAGCCCTAGCCCTTCAGCAGGAGGACAATGCCAAAGCCCGGTGGGAGGTCACTGCCCCTGGTCTGGAGGAATGAGGACCCTGAAGCCATCAAGGACAGTCAGGGAGATTTGAATCAGAAGCCTGCTGGGTCACTGGGTCCCAGGCCCAACAATGGCCATGACATGCCGACCCTAGCCCTGCCCAAAGAGCACTCTTTCCTGAGCTGGCTCTTTGCCAGGAAGGTGGGCCACTCAGACGGGACGAAAGATCCTTGGGGAGACACATTAGTCCCAACAGTGACATTACCGTTTTCGCCAATCCCGAAGCCTTTCAAAAATTCGATGCTTTAAAGTATTAGGATGCTTTTTTTTTTCGGTGGTGGGGGGGAAGCCCTCAATTTGAACTAACTGGTTTTGAATCCAGTTAGGGTCTCTGCATGTGTGCTTTTGAAACTGACCAGTATGACTTGGGGTTTTGAGTTTTGCTTGACATTAGGGCGAGCCTTGTATGGCCATTCACAAGCTGAACTCTGATGGCCAGTCATTTTAGGAGAGGCACACTTTGCCTGGAGCCGAAGAGAAGCAGGGCCATATGGAAGCCCCTCAAGCACCATCTCATCCAGGAGGCCTGCAGAGACTCTTTAGGTGGAAGGGAGGGTGGGGTGCTTCTTTCTCTCGCCGGTCTTCCATGGTTTGGCTGCTCACTGCACAGGACAGGGGCTTTGCCTTATTCAGCCTCTGATCCAAATCCTTCCCATAGCCCTTCTTGCCCTCCACACTGGCTACATTGGTGCTCAGTCACGATTTATTGACTGAGTGCGCTATTGCTAGCTGTACACACTTCCTGTAACCAATTCCAACCACTCATGAGCGTTCCACTCCAGCTCCAGCTAGACCCTTCTAGTAAGGGTTGCTAACTCAAATGCCCCTGTGGGGGGATACCATCCCCTTGGGATGAAGGTGGTGCTACAGGAATCCAGGGAGCTGCCAAAGTAGATATCTGCCCTTTATCCTGGAATCTGGTCTAGAGGACAAATATTTTTCATTTCTAGGGGAGCACTGAATGATTTTTTTTTTTTGCTGAAAAGGGGGGGCAGTAAGTTCGGAAAATGATGGCCTTGATGGATTTGATGCAGACAGAATCATCAAGCAGGCTAATTTGGTGTGATAGGGAGAGGTGGGGACTGTGGAGAGCTGTGCAGAAGATGTGAGTGCAGGCAAAACCCATGTGTATGTGTGTGTGTGCGCACACGTGTGGCTAAAGTCAGAATGATGCTTACCTGGTGCCTGGCACACAAAGGGGGCTTCTGGGATGCTAGGAATTTCTGTCTCTTGATTTGAATGCATTCAGCAGCTGTGGGGGGAAAAAGCCATTTTTGCAGAAGAGCAATTTGGAAACACATAAGAACATCTATTGGCCGTGTTTGTTTTGTTTCAGTATGAAAACAGCTTCCTTGCGTCCCATCAGACAGAAAATGCATATTCTCAAGAGCAGTGTTGACTAAAGGGTGTCAGGGAGAACATGGGCGCATGTAAGAAGTAGCCACACGGACTCTGCTTTCTGGTCGTTTGTGCTGGAATGGGATCTGGCTCTGAGCATTGGCACAGGGGCCGAGAAATTCTTGTGTTTGGGGGCTTTGTCTCACAGTGGCCATGTAAGTCTGGGTGACTGGTTTGCCAAAGGGAATGGAAAGTCCAGACAGCCCTCCCCAGCCCTGGGGACCCCAGTGGGCTGTGCCACTGAAGATGGCCCAGCAGGCGCAGGCTTAGCGTCCACAGTCTGACGTATGCTTTCTGTTGTCTACCGCCCTACATGAGGGTGGGCCATTATGAGGCTCATAGCCCCTTCCCTTCACGCTTTTTGCAAGGCAGCTTGGAGGCACTGGGCACCCGTTCTTCCATTCTGGAGCTATGATGTGTGAGCCCACCACTTAGCTTAGTCTGCACATCTGCTCTGTGGGAATCCTGTGCGTTGTGCTGTCTTCTTGTCGCCGGTCAGGTGGGCACTCCAGAGGTCTGTCGCCAGATCCATCCTCAACATGTAGCAGATTTTATCCTGATCCATTGAACCGAGTGATGTGTGAGGTGCATTCTGTTCTCTTGACTGACAAAAGCAGAACCCTCCCTTTATTTCAATGACTTGACAGCAAGCTTTGAAGTTGAATTTTGCCTGAAGATGGCATGTGTGAGTGTGTGTGTTTTGTGTGTGTGTGTGTGTGTGTGTGTGTGTGTGGTTTTCCATTTGGTAGGATCCTAGCAAGTGTGTATTCCGGCATCTCATGTTTGGACTGGCAAGGGCGGGTGGTGGTTTGCGTTTCTGATTGGCAGTGGTTGAGGGGCGGCACTCTCCCTTTGATTTTTTGGTGTTTTTATTTAAGAACCACTCTCTTGAGGAGTACATGGTACAATGAAGTAAACAAGTCTTCAATCAAAGTGGTGAGGAAGTTTTGCCAGTTCGTGCGTCTGGGTTGAGGTACAGAACACCCCGGCACCTGGACTAGCTCCCTTCGGCCTCTTCCCAGGCAGGGATACCCCACTTCAGGAGTAACCCTGAGTCTGACTTTGGGTTTTTTTCCCCATAAATCAATTTTTATTTTATTCATCTACTCTTTTCCTTTGACTACTGTCGCACCATGAATGTGGTCTGCAGGCCTCCTTTAGATGCAGGTGGTCCTAGAGTTTTGCAGCCCTCATCCCCCCATCCTATGCCCCGCCCCCCCCCCCCCCGCATTCTAGCCCTGTTACAGTGGAGGCTCTGATTAACCCTAGGTTAGCCAGTATCTTAGTTATCAAGTGCCACTACAACAGAAACGCCACAAGCAGATAATAATCTTGTTTTTAAAATTTTTAACAGTTTTGTTGACATGTAATTCACACAACACGCACTTCAATGGTTTAAACATTGACTGGTTTGCCAAAGGGAATGGAAAGTCCAGACAGCCCTCCCCAGCCCTGGGGACCCCAGTGGGCTGTGCCACTGAAGATGGCCCAGCAGGCCACAACCAGAGTTGTGCCAGCATCACTGTCACAACCAATTTTAGGACTCTTTCTTCTTTGTCTGGCTGGGGAACTCTGTCCCCATGAGAACTACCTTCCCCCAACCTCTTCTGCCCAAACCCCAAGAAACTTTTAGTCCAGTTACTTTCTCTATAGTTTTGCCTACCCTAGATTTCACACACACACACACACACACACACACACACACACACACACACAAAATTTCAAAAATAAAAAAGATAAAACAGCAACAAAAACTCCAACAGCAGCAAAACTAAAATAGAGAAAAATCACAATAGAATAGGTAAAAGAACATCATAAAAAGCAGAGCCCCTTTGAGGAGCCCCGGTGGTGCAGTGGATTACTGCTTGGACTCCAAACCAGAGGGCCGGCAGTTTGAACCTCAGCTGCTGCTCAGGAGAAAGGCCTGGCCCTCTTCTCCCGTGTAGAGGGGCAGTCTCAGACCCCCAGGGGCAGTTCCACCCTGGGCGACTGGGTCACTGTGAATCAGAGGTGACATGGCGGCAGTGAGTATTTTGTTCTGTTTGTTTGAGAACAGATTTTAAATGGATCCAAGGGAGAACAAATGATAATAAGGCAGTAAATATTAACCTAACCGCATCTGGACTAGTCTCCCTTCCAAGGCTCTCTGACTGCAAGGCTCTTCTCCCTGCGTTCCTGTCAGAGGGGACTCATGCACGGGGGGCTGGATCCACGCCACGGGGTAGCTACAAATGGATGTGGGGTTCCCACTATTAGCTTTCTGCAAACTGGGTGCTCAAAGTTTAAGTTCTAACACCACTCCTTCCACGGATAATAATGGATTTCATTATTTATCCCTACTGTCCTACGTCGGACCTGACACTATGCCCTGGCCCCTTTAAGCATTTGCGTTTGTGACTTCAACTCCAAGAACTTGAAGGGTTCCAGAGATCCCCTGGTCTGACCATCTGGTTTGATAGTGGGGAGGCCCGGGCCTACATGATGGCCGCCAAGCACAGAATCCGCTCCTCGTGGCCATACATGTGGTGTGGGGAGAGGCCAGGCCCTTGTCCCCCAGCTCCTCGCCTCCCTGCAATCACAGGCACACAGAGAGCGAGCCTTCTGCTCTCGGGCCTTTCTGGAGACTCATCTTCACCGAGGCAGGCTGTTAGTGGCACCGCTTTCTGCTTTAAAGGCCATTCTCCATTTGGAGAGGCCCTGAGATGCCATTTGTGACAAGGGCCCGCTCACCACCTTGATTGTGTCTGTGTCTGAAGGAAGGCTATAATTTGGGAGCCAGTGAAATCCAGGGAGCGAGGGAGGCAGAGGAGCGAGGGAGGGAGGGAGGGAAGGAAGGAAGGAAGAGGAAACAAAAGAGGAAGCTGAGACCCTGCCTGGGGCTCATTTGTGCCACTGCTCTGCTTCTCCAGGCATGCTCGCCTTTCCTGGCTCATCCAGGGCTTGGAACAGGGTGGGCTGTGCCCCTCCAGGTGACCCCCGTCGCTTTGCCTCTTTCTGTTCAATGCCTTTGAGAAGGGTAGGAGCGCACCAGCCTGCCCCATCACAGAACTCACTGTCTTCATAGCAGTAGCAAAATTACAGCTGTGAAGTAGCAACAAAAATAATTTTATGATGGTGGTGGGGGTCACCACAACACGAGGAACTGTATTAAAGGGTTGTGGCATGAGGAAGGTTGAGAACCACTGCCTTAGAGGGAGAAGCATGGGCAGGCTGCTTCTAGAAAATACTAGCCTGCATGAGCAAGGCATCAAGGGTCCCTTGTGCTTGAAGGTCTCCTTTCCTGTGTTGGGAGGAGCCATTCACTGCCTCCAGGGTGAGCGTGGCTGGGCGCCAGGCCATGCTGTCCAGCACTGGGAGCCCCCAGTGGGAGCCCCGGTGTCACTTCACACTTCCCAAGCAGATAGAGAACAGGTATTTGCTCTCAGAGTAGATGGAGATGCCAAAAGGTTATCCTCTCACCATAGAAACAATATAAACAGTTATTCGATTTTAATTCTGAGACGCTAATTTTGTTCTTTTTAAAATAAATTATTAACGAGCTCTTTTGCAGGCTTCGGGTTTGGGGTACTAAGTCTTGGGAACCTGGGGTGCCGTTTGCACTCCCAGCACATTCTCCGTTGGGACCTGGCACATTTCAGGTACTCGTTAGCCACATGTTGCCAGTGACTGTCGCAGTGAAGTGGGGGACCGAGACAATAAACATGCAGAAGGCAAATCACGCGATCACCCGTGGAAGTGGGTCATTGATGGGCCAATGAGTGACACCAAAGATGGGGTGTCTGGGGAGCCACCTAGGGGGGCAGGAGGATGAGGCCTGTCCTGTGGGAACAGGCGGTGATGGACAAAGCATGGGAAGGCTGGTGGTCATGCCAGCTCCCACATAGGTTGCATCCCCCAGCCAGGCTCCTCAGCCTATCCCAGTCCACGCGGGTGCCATGGTCACCAGGGGTCTCCACAGAATCGGGGAAGCTCAACTAAGTGGGGCTGGAATAGATAACAGGATCTTTGAGGAGAACACTTTATTGCCAGTGTCCCCCCAGTCATCTGTGCATTCTTCCTATGAGAAGGATGAGGGTTAAGTTCACCTTAACCCTGAATCGCCTAACCCTAACCACTGTCTTGTACACGCCAGCATTCTCAAACAGGGAGTAAGAGGCCCTGGAAAGGAGGGGGTGGTACCTTGGAGCCTTTCAGGGTCCACTTCTCTAGCAGAGAATGTCCGGGCCTGCCCACTGCAGAGGGGGCTTACATTTCAAAAGAGAGGCCTGTCTCTTCTCAGACTTGGGTGGAGGAAGGTCGAGAGGGAGTCTTGGGAGCTGGAGGGAGTCCCGGGGGCAGATTGTGCTGTGACTAAGTCAACGAGAAACTTCCTTAGTATATGGACTTCACTTTTTATTAATCCTGACCTGGGGCAGAGTGTTCTGGTGCCACGGTGTCCAGGCAGTGGGTGCAGAAAGTGAGGCGGGCTGGGCCACAGCTGAGAAGGACAATGGTGGACTCTGCCCTGCCCAAAGGAGGCACTGCCGTGGTTCTTGCCTATGGGCTTCAAAATGGTATGGCTGACTGCTCACCCTGACTCTTAAAAGAATCCAGAAATACAGATGTTTCACAAATACAAAACCTCCGTATTTTAGATGCTAGCAGTGAATTAAAGTTTTTTTAAATACCATGAGGCCATTCATTCACTTCCCAGATAGTTATTAAGTCCTCCCTCCCTGCCTGGCATCGTGAGCTAAGCTCTAGGCTGCTAACCGTATGGTTGATGGTTCAAAGTCACCGGAAGCTCCGTGGGAGAAAGATCAGACTTCCTGTTTCCGTAAAGACCCCCAGTGCCAGAGGCCCTGAGCAGTTCCTCTCCGACCTTTAAGGTCCCCACGAGTCGCCTTCGACTCAGTGGCAGGGGGCTGGGTTTGGATTCGGGGAACTGCCTAGGCACCTTGTGCTAAGTCCCTGGGATCCATCGGTGAATGAGTGTCCTGTGGATGGTGGGTAAACCCTTCGGAAATCAGGATGTGGCCCATGCACGCCATTTGTGACCTCTGAGCTGCAAACCAAATCCAAATCCCGAGCCGGTGCCAACGCACAGGGCTCGGTGGGACTTCGCAGGGCTGCTGTCTGCTTTGGGGAGGCTGCATACCTCTAGAGGGGCCTGTCTTTCTCCTCAAGGGTGATCGGTGGGTCCGAACTGCTCACCTCCCGCTAAGCAGCTCAGGACTCATCCTCTTACCTCACCAGGGATCTGAGGAACATTGGCACTCAGTGTGGGCCGAGCCCATCACACAGAACACCTCATGCTGCCATCCCAACGGCCCTCTTACAGACAAGAATTTCTGGCTCAGAGAAGGTTACATCACTAGCCAGGGGTGGAGATGGCATGCGAGGAAGGCAGTTTGACTTCTTAATCATCATCCTGTCCTGCATGTCAAAAGAGACCAGCGCCAAATCTCTGCCGAGACAGCAGGGAAGCCACGCCCAGAAAAGACAAGCCCCACCCCCACCCCAGTCCAGTTGTAGGTGGCCACTTCCTTTCAGCCAGGTCTCTCCAGGTGTGCTCATTGCAGGTTAAACATTCAGCACACAGGCAGGGGAAGGAAGAGCGTGGACGCTGATGGAGTAGGCCATGGGAAAGCTTTACCGACTTGGAAGCCACTTAGAAGAACAGGTGTTGGATGGAGCGGAGGACCCCTTTCTGGGGGAAGGTCACGTGCTTCGGTGGTCTCTGCACTGGCCTGACTCGAGAGACCCAGCTGGACTGCGGTCCCACAGCAAGACCACCATGCCACTCTTTGACCTCAGTCTCCACACCTGTCGCCCGAGGGGGCTGAGTGTCATGACTCTTGTGACTTTTAAACCCCTATCTTTCCCTTACTGTGGGCCAGACTACCTGCTGCCCAGGAGCCCTGGTGCCATAGGGGGTTACCAGTTGAACTGCTAACTGCCAGGTCAGCAGTTCAAAACTACCAGCCACCCCATGGGAGAAAAGTGAGACTTTCTGCTTCTGGGAAGATTGACAGTCTTGGAAGTCTACAGCGGCAATTCCTACTCTGTCTGATAGTCGCCCTTGATGGATGGCAGCAGCGAGTGATGCTGTGTCCAGCTCTGAGTATTTCTGGCCACGTGTTAGCTCCACCCCAACCTCAGTCTAGGCCTGGACGCTCAGGGACCTGATTCACCGATGCTCACGGTGGGGAGCAGATTCCTCCTCCTGCTTTGTGAGGTCGGTGTGTACATGGTGGTCCGCACGACGGTGTGTGTGCTGAAGGGAAATAGCCAGCATGCACTTGAGGGCTTTTATGCTCCAGGTTTCTGTGTCTTCACCTGGAGAGGAGGGGGCCGCAGTGGATTCGGGGACCAGAGGAGGAGCGCTCACGTGATCAGGGGCAGTGCTTAGCAAAACAAGGCCTCCTAGACGTGTATTTGTCACTGTTATTAATGATCTCCATGCCTTAGTGGTTTGAACTCCACAGAGTGGAGAAGATCTACGCAGGCGGGCATTTAAATAAACACAACAACTCGCTCACCCAGACAGCGGTGCCTTTTGAATGGCCTGATGATTTATGCCCGTTTCTATGCCCGTGACATCCCTTTTGTTGGGAAGGTGGGAATTTTTTTTTTGGGGGGGGGTTCAGCATGCTTTTATTAAGTGCCTACTGTGTGCAGGCCACAGTGGGAGGCACACTCAGGCCTGGAAGTGGTCTTATCTTTTATGCAGGGTACAGTTTCTGTAACGGTTCACTTGGTGTATGTGTTTGTGCGTGCGTGCGTGCATGCAAAAAAGAGAGAGGCTAGCACTTCCATCTTGTGTCAGCCTCTAGCCGCGTTTTCCTTCTCTGCTCTTCCTCTCTGACCCCCAAGTTTTCGCCCTCACCGTGTGACAGTGCAGCTGAGTTACACAGTGGGGGCTGTGTCCTAGGAAGGGGAGGAGCAAGGCGTGGGGTAGCTGTGGGCCAGGCTGCCTGCTGTGCTGGCTGGGTCGAGGGCTGTGGAAACTGGAGCTTGGGCCTGCCGAAGACAGCCCATGAATAATACAGTGGGAGGGGAGCTGTGAAGTCGGTGACCTCATTGCTCCTGCGCGTGTCACAGCTTGCTGGGGGCTGCCGGTGGAGGGCTTGGTGTCGGGGGGCCTGGGCAGAGGGGCCTGGGTGGGGACAGTCTTCTCCCCCTCTTGCTCCCCACTCCTCTCAAGCTGTCCAGCTCAGAACTTTGCCATGGTCCCTCTCCATGCTGGTTTTTGACCCATATGGCCATCGGTGTGTGTGTGTGTGTGTGTGTGTGTGTGTGTGTGTGTGTGTGTAGGTTCCATAGCATGCACACACTCACAGATTCTCTAAAACCACATGAGGTGGTAGGATTTTCGGATGGGCCTGCTCTCGCCCCTGCCCTACCTGCCTGATTTTCAGGTCTGTTTCCTGAACTGGGTGTCTGCCTTCTCCTGGTCCCTGGCCCTGATGAACTGTCC
>PVJH01030684.1:0-24590 GCA_004026705.1 Nesogale talazaci
GGGGGGGGCATCACTGCTCTCCGGTGGTGGGAGTGGGAGGCCCAGCCCCACTGCTGGAATTGAACCTCCGTCCCAGTGGCCTGCAGTCCCGCGCACAACCACTACGCCACCGGGGCTCAGCCCTATATTTTTATTTTACAGATTATGTTCATTTATAGCTGAACACACCTCCCACTTTGTCACTTATGTCTGTTTGTTTTTCTGGAATTTTCACAAATACATGTGTTCCCTGCAGCAAGGATACAGGCCCCATCGACGTCCTGTAAGTTTTTAGGGGGTCTTCAAACCGATGTAATGTTTTGCTCCATCTAGGATTTATAGCATGGAATGTGAGACATCATAAATTTGAGTTCATTTCCTCCACACTATTATCTAGTTTTTCCCCAAGAGCCATTTATGCTAAAATGATGTCCTCCACCATTGTTCGCGGCTTCAGATTTGCCATAAATGAATGTCTCCCACTTACGCCAATCTGTTTTATGCGGCCCGTCTTCCAATTCCTGCTCGGTCCCTCTCTCAGGCATTGCTACCCGCCTGGTGCTTCTACATCCTGTCGGGGCAGGAAGATTTTCAAAGCATCCTCTGCTTGCCGTCACCACCCTTTCTTCCGGATTGTTCTCAGTCTCTTTTCTCCTGCTTTGTCAGGGGCCGTGAGGGGTGTCAAAGACCCTGGCGAGGGGCACCGGGGAAGAGGCTTTGGAATACGGATCCTCCCCTTACCTCTGATCCGAAGCAGCCCTGAAAGATGCTGTCACTGTCTTGGAATAGAAATGGTGTCATTTGCACACAGCGATATTTTTATCTCTTCCTTCCCTAAACCAATGCCTCTTCTACTTTCTTTTTGTTCCGATATTGTTATGACAAGCATCTGTTCAACTGTGGCGCTAAGTAAGAGTCGCGATCGGGGGCACTTGGGCTCGGTTCCTCTTTTCGAGCGCGAGCAGTTCTCTGCTCCCTGGGCTGCCCAGCGCTTCCGGCCTCCTGAGGGATTACATGCCAACAAGAACTTTCTCGCAAAACCGAAAGGCCAGGCCCGTGCCCACGGGGTCCATCCCATCCACTGAGCTGCAGTGACGCCGTGGTGGAGTGTCAGCAACGTCAAGCCCTCCAGTGACCAGATGGGACAGTGGGCTTCCAGCCCAGTCTCTCCTACTGAGAGTGAGGGTACGCGCCCGCTGCATGACCCCCAACTCACTGCCATCTGGATCACCGTTGGTGCTCTTGTCCTTGCTGTAAGGGCAGTCCGGGTGACCCCAGCCCCAGCCCCACCCCCTTGTACAACAGATCCAGCCACCGCCCGGTCCTGGGCCACCCACCCAATTTCCCTTCTGCTTGGGGAGGAGAGGTACCACGGTCCTGTTGCACATTTTTATCTTCTCCATGTTTTCTTGTTGCTGTGAGGCAGTGCCGACAGTGGCGGCCCGGCGCGCAGACAGACGGACGGACTCCACGGGGCCTTTCCAGGCTGTGGGCTTTTGAACTAGACAGCCAGGCTGGTCTCTCCAGCACCTCCAGAGAACGACTTGTGCAGCACTTAACTATGTGCACTACCAGGGACCCCCGATGCTGAGGCTGCACACGTCACTACCCCGTTCTTTCCCGCCACTAATGAAACCCTCACCAGGCGCCCCACAGAGCCTCTTGGCACACCCATCTGATGCCCGGCTCCGAGCAAGGGTATCCCAATGATTTTCATGGTTCTTGGCTATTAATTTTGGTCTAGTGGCCCGTGTTGAACCAAACCTATATGCCTGGCATGAGCCCTGCTTGATCATTTGTTTCTCAAGACCCCCTTTTTGGCCCCCACCCCCACCCCCAGCATGTTAAGTGATTATAAAATTCATCTGGGAAGAAACAAAAAGCAAGACTCCTAAGGCATCCCCTTTGACAGCCCCGTTCAAAGGTCACTTGGCTTGTGAAGCCTTCCCCAACCCTGGCTTCTCTGAAACGGAGGCGGCTGCTCCTTCCTTTGGCTCCCACCGTCCAGCCCAGCCCCAGCGTCACCATTACCCCAGGGACGCTGGTGTCAGGACACAGCCGGGGTCCCATCCGTGCCCCTCTCCTCTGACTACCGGATGGTCCGAGACAAAGCAAGTTCCGTGCCATGAGGCAATGGGGACGCACAGGACCCTATAGGACAGGGTGGAACTATCCCCCAGAGCTCCCGAGACCGCAATGCATTATGGAGGTAGAAAACCCAGTCTGTCTCCCGCCAGGCGGCTGGTGGCTTTGAACCTCCGAGCCTGCGGTCCACAGACCAGCTAGTCACCTTGTTACGTCACACACAGACCAGCTAGTCACCTTGTTACGTCACACCTCGTTGGTTTCCTTGGTCCCTGGAGGAGGCTGGCATCTGCCTGTCGGGGTCAGGAGTCCAGGTGGCACAATGGGGACACACCCAATTGGGAGTCCCGAGGAGAGGGGTTCCAGGCGCCACCCTCTGCTCTGCAGAGAAGGCTAGGGCAGATGGCCCTGCCAGGGCCCTGTGGGGCAGCACCTCTGGCCAGTCCTGCCGGGTCTCTGGGTGTCAGAATCCACTCAGAGCAAGGGTTGACTAAGTGCAAGCATTTCTAGGTGAAGCAGGGCTTTCGAAGGGAGCCGACAGGACAGACTCTGAGCGGCCGTGGTCTGGCGGGCAGGCCTCCTGTGTGAGGAGGGGCGGACGGTGACGCTGGGGTGTCAACACTGGGTGACAGCATGAGGGGTCCTCATAAGTGGGTGAAGTCCTCATAGGGCATGAACCAGAGCAGGTGACACTCAACAACTACACAGGCACACGAGACACTGGTGGCAGGTTCTGAAGGTCCCAGCTGGCCGTTTGGGACAGAACTCCAGTCCCGAAGAAGAGGACCAGTCCTACTAGTGCCTGGCTACCAACCCAGTCTAGGCCCCTGACCTACCTGGCACACAATTCACTCTCCTACCCCCTCGGCCCCCATCTCACACACACACATACAGAAACAGAGGAGGGGCTCTCTCTGTCTCTCACTGCCAGAGAGTCTTTACTGACTCACAGTGGCCCCCCCCACACCCACCCCGTGGGTTTTCCTGACCATCACTGGTTGAGGGGAGTAGAAAATCCAGTCTTTCTCCCCAGGAGCCACAGCTCACAGCCACGGCATGACCCCCATACCACCGGGGCCCCTTCCTCCTGGCCAACGGCCTGCCCATTCTCTCCCCGCCACACCTTGCTATCTTGCAAAGCGGGAGGGAGAGGCCCTGGTCCCAGGGCAGGCGCAGGTATCAGGCTCCTGAGCAGAACAGGAACCCACAGAAAGGCCTCGTAGAAGAACTGAGACTTGGAGGAGGAAATGAGACGCAGAACCAGGCCAGAGGCGTCCACCATGCCCGAGTCCAGAATCCTGGCTGGAAGGAATTCGAGTTTCTGCTTCCTGGGACCCGAGGGACTGTGAGAACTGAGAGCGGGGCTGCCCTAAGGAAGGAGAAGTCCAGTGTGGGGCTGCCCTTGCCCGAAGTGATGTTGGCTGGATCTGGGAGGGGGCCTGCACTTTCCATCTCAACAGACCACAGCAGAAACTGTCCTGGAGACTAGCACGCCTGCCACCCCCAGGGGCAGAGCTGGCTGCGTTTAGGATGGGAGTCCTGGAACATGGAGAGAATGGCTACAGAACTGTCTGTGACTCTCGGCCCTGGGTGTCCCCGTCTGTGGAGTGAGCAGGGCTGGCTCACCCATGGCTTCTGCCCGAGCCATGGACTCTGTCCCTTGGGCAGTCTGCCTCCGTAGGACCACTTCAGTGAGGACGTGCGGACCTGGACATGCAGAGGCAGGGAGCCCCCAAGACAGACAGCAGAATTTGGGGGATCCACGTGCACAAGAGGGGGGCAGAGAAATTTCTACAGAGTAAGTCTGCAGTGCCCATCCTATTCCCAGAAGGATCCAGAATCCACCCAAATGGTCCACCCCTGATCCCAATGTCCCCGAAAGCTCAGCTAGACTCATTGGCGAAGTCACGTTACACAGCCAAGTCAAGTCAGTCAACCCAACCAACCAAATTTGCCCGAGAGATTTCTGTGGCCACAAATGCTGTTCCAACGCCTTCAACCATCTGGAAAGGGTATACTCATTCACGAAGCCAGGGAACCACTTTAAAGGGTAGCAGAATAAATGCTACTGCAAGAGTTAAATTCACCATCTGTATACTGTGGGTTAAAATGATCTCCAATGTAGAGTCTACGGGGCATTGGTGTCTAGAGGTAAGACGCTGGCCCCCAGTGAATGCAGAAGACTAAGGTTCAAGGCCAGGCCAAGGCCCCTCACGTGCCACGATGACCATCTGTCAGTGAAGGCTGGGTGTCACCCCCATCATGACGGGTTCCAACAGAGCTGCTAGACTGAGGCTGAGACTGGCCTGGGGCCCAGGGGTCAGATAAGCAACAAGGGCCTGGTCCTCTGCACCCCAGCTTCTGAGGTCCGGAGGGCTTATTAGGTCAGAATCTGCATTTTCACAAAGGCTGCAGACCCCTGGGATGGACCCCTTTGGAAGTGCTGCTTTTCGTGTGGAAGCTTTGGGAGCCCAGTGGTGCAGCGCTGGGCTGATCATCAAAAGGTCAATGGTTCGGATCTACCAGTGGGAGATGGGGCGGTCTGCTTCGCTACAGATCGCAGCCTGGGGAGCGCAGCGGCGCCCCACTCCGTGCTACAGGTCCACGAGGAGTCTGAACAACGCCTTGCCCAGGGGCCTCACTGCTCGGCACTGACAAAAACTCAGGGTGGGGGTGTGAAACGGAGGATAGCAGAAAAGCGAAAATAAAACTAACAAATAATGTGTGTGCAAATTATGGGAAGAGAAAGAAACCCAAAAGTTTTCTCTTGTTTGGAGGGGGGAGGGGCGATGTATGAAATGTATAAACCGTGGGCCCGATTAATTTCAAAAAGGAGAAAAGAAACAACACATGAGCCTCCGCTAGAAGGTGTGAGGGGGTTTCACATCCAGACTTGTAAACTCATGGCTGAACAGCAACATTGAAAGTGCTTGACCTGGGCTGAGCCCCGGTGGCGTAGTGGTTGTGCGCGGGACTGTGGCCCACTGGGACGGAGGTTCAATTCCAGCAGTGGGGCTGGGCCTCCTACTCCCACCACTGGAAAACAGTGATGCCCCCCCCCAAAAAAAGTGCTTGACATGATGGATGGATGGATGGATGGATGGATGGACGGAAGGACGGACAGATTGTGGTAAGAGTTGTATAAGCCCCCAGTAAAATGACTTTTTTAAAAAAGTTGACTGGGTGATATTTACAAATTTCTAAAATGCCCAAATGAAGATAAACAGAAAAGGAAGATGAACTAGATGAAGTTCAAAAACCACC
Source organism: Nesogale talazaci (assembly GCA_004026705.1). Taxonomy (NCBI): domain Eukaryota; kingdom Metazoa; phylum Chordata; class Mammalia; order Afrosoricida; family Tenrecidae; genus Nesogale; species Nesogale talazaci. Next base: position 5,329 of record PVJH01030684.1, read on the forward strand.
AGGAAAGGCACCTGAACTGAAAAGTCTCCTGGGAGAGTTTTCCCGTGACGGGCCAATGTCATCGTCTACATGCCCGCGTAAAACAGCTCTGCTTTCTTGTTGACAAATGCACGGTACAGGCCGGGCCCCTCTTGTGCCCTCCAGGCCCCCAAAAGAGCTTTTGATGTGAGCAGGGTACACCCCTTGCTGAGTCTTCTTAAATGGTGGCACGATTCTTCCAAAAATAGCAGAGCAACAAAAATACGCTACTGTTTTGCATGTTTGGTCGCTTGTTTCAAAGATGGTGTCCCGTTGTTGGCATCACTGCGCGTTGCTTTGTTCTGAGATCGGGTCTTATTATAAGCTGTGAATCTAATAGATTCCTTTGAACCGCTGTCTTCCGACTCTTTCTGCCCGAATCCCACGATTAAGAAGGGCCTTTCCCGCTGTGACCCAGTTCACATTTGCACACGAAGCTGCCAAACTGAAACAAGAGTCCCAGCGACAGGACGTATGCACCACACACCCGCACCCTCGCTGACTTTCCGTTCCTTGGGTGTTTTTCTGCTGTGTTACAATCCACCCACTGATGTGCTGACCCACTAAGGGCTAACAAGTCCACTGACGTGCTGACCCACTAAGGGCTAAAGAGCCCACTATGTGCTGACCCACTAAGGGTTAACGAATCCACTGATGCGCTGACCCACTAAGGGCTGAGTCCATAGGATGGCTGCCGAGGGGGCTGCGTGCCATCCCCAGTGGCTCATGGTTTACAAAAATGTCCCAGAAACGTTCTTTCTCTCTTTGTCTTTAGGCATTTAGATTTTATTTAGATCCATATCCTAGATGGGCCCTCCAAAGCAGCTGTTATTTCTTCACTCTCACCAGAAATGTCCCCAGGCACGGTCTCTTTACCTCCTCCCCCACCCAGTGGATGAGCCAGCGCCTGGATCTCTTCTGCAAGGCCAGGTTAAGACCAGCATCTGATTGCAGCCTTGATTTTCCTTTCTTACGAGTACCAAGGGGTTGCAGCACACCAACGCTGCTTTTCCTGTGAATGGTCTGCTCCTGTCCTTCGCTCATTTTCCAATTAAGCAAAGGATCCTTTTTTCGATTTGTTTCTAAAAGGCTCGGTGGGGTGAGGCTTTGGGTGAGCTAACCACAGGGCCAGCTGTTCAAAACCACCGCTCAGCGGGACGGAGGTCAGACAGGCCATCTGCTCCCATGAAATCTGAGAGAGGGTCACAGTGGCTCAGACTCAACTAGATGGCAGTGGGCTCAGGCTTGGTAAGAGCTCTTTGTCTAGCCAGAAAAAATGGGTCCTTTAGTCATTCAAGTGTGTCTGTTGTCTACAGCAGCCATAGCAGATATATGAGAAATGGGTGGCTTGCGGGAACAGACTATGTATTTCCTCATGGTTGAGGAGGCTAGACGCCCTGATCCAGGTGCGCATGCACTGCAGGGCTGGCTCTGGGGGAAGGTTCTTGCCTTTGGGCTTCCCTGCTCTGTGCCCTCTCCACTAGCTCCCGCTTCACCCGGGGCCCTTTTTCATCTCTTGTTTCTCTCAGAAGAGATTGACTAAGACACACTCTACATACACCGTTACTGCTGCCAACAGAGACGACCCCTTCCCAAGTGGGATTAGAATCCCAGGTAGAGGGCTTAGCATTTACCACAAGGATTTGGCAGTGGGGTGGGGTGAGGGGGACAAAAAGGGGGAGATACAGCTTGATGCACAATCAAGTTGCAAACATTTCATCTCCCTGGTTCTCAGCTCTCTTTTTACTTTACGGGGTTTTATTCATGCAGAAGTTTTCGTTTTTGTGTTGTCAAATTTATCAATCTTTTACTATATTTTTGGCTCTGGGGTTGGTGTCACCAGAAAGGTCTTAGAAGCTAGAAACATTCTTATATGCCTTTATACTTGCATATCTTATTTAAATCTTTGATGCATTTTTGATGGACTTACTTTAGTCTAAGGCATGAAGTAGGGATCCTGCTTTTCCCCCCATTAGGCAACTATCTCATAGAAAAATACTTAGAATCTATCTCTCCCTTTAAATCTGAAATTCTGTCTTTATCATAATATCTCTCTCTCTCTCTCTCTCACTCTCTCTCTCCTCTCTCTCTCTCTCTCACTGCCAGAGTGAGTTTCTGGTTCACAGCAACCAAATGGTAACTCTTTACAAGAGGAGCATAAAGCCTTCTCTTTCTTCAAGGAGCAACTGGTGGTTTTGAACTGCCGACCTTGCAGCTGGTAGCTCAACACATCACCCACTTTGCCATCAGGGAGCACGCACGTGCATGCACGTACACATCCTGTTCTGTTCTTTCCCAGCACTGGAGCAGTCTGGGTGCTGTTACTCGGTAGAAGGACTCCACAGGACTTCCGGGCTGGGACTTCTCAACCGCCGATGGCCACGTCTTTCCTCCGAGACACCTCTGGGAGGTTCGAAAGGCCAGATTTTCAGGCAATCGTTGGGCACCTCACTGTGCCCACTCAGGAACTCCAATGTTAAAAAATGAACCCCACTGTAATTAATCATATTAATTACCGCAGTTTTTAAAAGGCTCGTTTCCACGTTGTTATTTCTCATGCGCGGGAATCTTCCCATGTAGACCGACAACCCATTTTTCAAGCTCCGAAGCCATTTTGCTGGCAACCTCACTGCCATCGCACTTGAAACGTATACACTAAGAAGAACTCACGTTTGTAGCACAGTGATGTTTTCTGGCCACAATTTGGTTTTCTTCCTATGTAAATCTCTGGTGTCTCCTTGGAGCTTTTTATGTTACATAGAAATATAATCTTCAAGTTTCTAACTAGGTATATTCTCTTTCTCTCTCTCTCTCTCTCTCTCTCTCTCTCTCTCTCTCTCTCGTTGTTTATGTAAGGGGGATTCCCACCCGCCCGCTCAATCATGTTTTCTACCTGAACGTTATTTCCAAGGGAAAACTACTAATTTCCGTACATTAATCGGGTGCCCGCTTACCTCAGTGAATCCTCCTGCCGCGTGTCTTTTGAGTCTTTAGAACGCTCCCCTCCCCCTCCTTTTATCTGACAGTACCAGTTTAAGTCTCCAAATCAGGTTATGTAATTATGACACTCGCTCAGGATTTAAATGAAGAATGCATCTAGGACTTGCCGCTTCAGCAGCAAGCAGCATGCTGGCCTCTGGCTTGCCAAAGAAGCGCTTGCAGAGGAAGTGTCTAACTCTTCTTCCCATGTTGGACGAGTTTTTTATCAAAAGCAGGCGCTTCATTTTATCCCGAGCCCGATTTCCACATCTGCTTTTCTCCTTAGATCTGCGTAATGCGGTAAAATGTAAGGCAGGCAATCCTCAATCCTCGCATTAACCTGTGCGTGCATTCTCCTTCCCTTGAGCCTGCAGAGCTCTCTCTCGGCGGACGGCCGGATTGCTCGGGGCAATCAAGTGATTAGGATTCGGGATTCAGACTCAAACTAAGGTAATTTTCGTAGTTCTCTATGCGCTCACTTGGCCCTTGGGAGAAAGATGAGGCTGTCCACTCCCAAAGATGAGGCTGTCTACTCCCAAAGACTGACAGCCTCCAAAACCCCAGATGCGGTCTTCGGTCCCGAGGAGTCAGAATCGAATCAGTAGCAGTGGGTTTTCAGACCCTGTTCTGTGTCACACGCTATTACTTTAGCTTCATGAAAATCATTTCATTGCTCCAGAACAATTAAAATGGCATTAGAATCACTAGATGCTTCGGTAGATGGAAAGAAAAAAAATTACCCAGGAACCCATCGGTTTTAGAACTATTTTAAGGAGGGGTTCTCTGACAACTTTCCCCATTTCTTCTTTGCTATATTTTGTTCGTTCCCTGGTGTCCGCTTGTTTACTTTTATTGTTAAAGGTTACATATTCTCCTAAAACATAAACCCTTCCTAAGCACAGGGGTAGAAATCCTTCCAGAATCCCTCTAAGAAATAAATACCGCTCCCACCTTACCAGGACAGCACCCAAGTCTCTGGCGCCCTCCTAATTTCTGCAGCCCTCCTTCTCACCCCTCCTTAAGGCCTCTTTATTTATTTTTTTCCTCATGAAGAGAAAACAGAAGGGTTTGCAACTAATCAGAGTTGGTTCATTGCAAGGAAACAGCAGGAAAATGAAAGAGAGAGGCCAGCACTAATATCCACCAGTGATTACCTGGGCAGGGGCAAGTTCCAGAGTGGGCTTCTGTTTCTGGTGATGGGAGAAAAAGCATCTATTAAAGGGTAATGGTTGCACAACTTGAGACTAATTGGCATTACTAAGTTCTACACCAGAGTGAAAAAAAGGTTTGTGTGTGTGTGTGTGTGTGTGTGTGTGTGTGTGTGTGAGAGAGAGAGAGAGAAATGGCAAATACTGTGGAATATAGAATTTTACAACAGCTACCAGAAACTTTTTGAAAGCTCATCTGACCCCAATGTCCTCTGAGATTTAGTCTATTGTCTGCAAGATTTGGAGGTCATGACTGTGACGATGTCTAGTCAACTCACCTAATATCATGTTTTTAAGAGTCACGGTTTCATGCCAGGTTTGGAAAGTGATGCCTGGGGTTCTACAAGCTTGAGGTGTCCGTTCAAGATACAACAACTGGTTTCTGGCCATCGGGAGCAGCGGAGGAGGGATAGCCAGCATTCAGAGAAGGGCCTGGACTGCAGATCTAACTGCCTCTGTGTTGAGATCAGAAGAAGCAGATGGTGCCCAGCTACCATTACTGAACACTACCCCCAGGGAGTCCATTGGTGAGTCCTGATCAAAAGGGGGGAGTTGTGGAGCAAAATTTCAAATTGGTACAGAACCCAGCCTTGCTAGACCCATCGAGTGTGTTCCAGTATTGCCTCACAGCACTCATGCCTAGTGCCGCCAGGCAAGAGAGTTGAAACTCCTTTCCTCTCCTGTTGTAGTTATACAATCTGTTGTCAATTTGAGGGGATTAAGAGTGAAGGGGTGGAGCTTAGCCTGTCAATCAGGCTGCAGCTTGCTGACCTCATTTGGAGCTGTTAAGGAGATAAATAGCTCACCAGAGGCGGGGCACAGACTCTCTGGAAGACATTCCAGCTGACAAGACACTCAGTGCCCTGAGCTGGAAGAGTCACGTGGAGACCCACGCCAGTGCTGAGATACTTCCACCGCCACTGGGTCCACAAGACTTCCCACCCGCTGACCTGGGATCTTCCTGCATTCGGCATCATCTCATATGTTTTGTGAGTCTGAAGAGGGCTTTATAGACTGGTATCAGACATAGGGGCTAATATTGGACTTATGGACTTGATCGGGACTGGGCTGGGATGTTTTCTCAATATTCAACAGCTCTTGTAGATGAAGCTCTTTCTTACACACATAGGCGCATCTATGGATCTGTTCCTCAGTCTCCCCAGATAAGCACACCTGTAATCAAATGGCCTCTCCCCCTCTCATCTCTCCCGTGGCGTTCCCTCCTGTCTCCTGTGGCTCAGAGTTCCAACGGCTCCTCCCAGGTGTGTGAACGCAGATGTCACCCCACTGTGTTCATACCAACAGCCAACATCAAGAAATCTCAGCATTTACCTCAGGCGTTATAGGAGAAGAGAATTCCATTTTAATAGTCACGTCGCCGTAGAAGAAAGGGTGAAAGCTGTCAATGAGCTGGTCCATGGGAGTCCTGAAACCGGATGCGTTCAGATATGGAAGGTACAGGTCATTCTGATGCTCTCTTAATGAATCTGGGCAAAAGGAGCCCCCCACCCCACCCCCACCCCCCACCCTGTGATGTACACAGTGTGACACTCAGCTGCTAACTGAAAGGCTGCAGGTTGAAGTCTACTCAAAGGCATCTTGGACGATAGGCATAAAGCTCTACTGTTGGAAGAGGGAAAAAATCGGCCACTGAAAATCCTAGAGTACAGAGGACTCGCGCTCTCTAAATGTAAACTTTCAAGGATTTTCAGACCCAGGGGAGTAGACTATAGAGACCGATGGGGAGGAGGGGGGGATGGACAAGGGAGGGAAGATGAAGCAACGGGCTAGACTGCTGATGGGTGTTAACTTGGGTGGAATGAAAGATAGCCCACCGGAGAGACCAACAACCTGGGGCAAACGACTTGGGGTGGGGTAGTGGTGGTTGGTTAGCAGTTTGAACTGTTCCATCTAAAGTCGATGATCTGAAATGAAACTCCCCACCTCCTCTATCCTTTGAAAATTGAAAAGAAACTGAAGCATCGGTCCTGGGAAGGGCTCAAGACCAACACCCACAGTCCGAATGTCCCCGGTAGAGGAGAGCACAGATCGGAGACCAGGTGGCCAGGAGAGGCCCAGCCGGCAGGAAGCCTCTGGAACCAAGGGCTCTGGGCAGGGCAGGCCCGAGGCCAGTGCGCTAACAGTGGACCCTCTAACTGCCAACCACGGGAGGCGGCTGCTCCGTCTGGGCTACATGAGGCCTGGAAACCCCAGCCAGAGGTATGGACATGACACAGCAGGTCATGGAAGCCGCTGTGGGCTCCTGCGCTGGGGGTGGGACAGGAAGAAAAGTGGTGATTTGGTCCCAACCCCCACCGTCTCTGATGCCAGACTTACATTCAGAGAAATGACAAGCTGTGCCAAGAACTCACTGAGTGGGGGGAAGAAGGGGGCGTGAACTGTTAACCACAACCCAGCCTACTGCCGCAAGTGACACCGGACACACACACACACACACACACAATTCTAGGCTCGACAGAAAGGCAGACGGCAGCCAGAGGCCTGGACTGAGGGCCGAAGATTTCCATCATTGCCCTAGATGATGAAAACCATACAGTCAACAATCCTCGGATCTTGGGGGGGGGGGCACTCAAATCTCCTGGGGGGTCTCGCTACAAATGTGGGGTTCTGCTTCTGAGCTGCAGGCCAGGTCCCAGGTCTCATGCTATGGATGCAGGCACCAAACTGAGCAGCCCTGGGCTAGATGATGGGGAGGACTCTTCTAGAGTGAGGCACAGGCGGGGGTTTAGACCGAGGGCTGGCTGGGGTTTAGGCTGAGCACTCAAATGACCACTCTGTTTGCTACACACCGTTGTCCATTTTCCACGCAGCTCAGGCAGCGCTCTGCAGTGCGGCCTCAGAGAGCCCCCCAGTAAGCAGAAGCCACCCGGCACTTCACAACTGCAGGCTAATTACTCTGCCAAGGCAGCATCCCGTCTAGGCAGCCCCACACCAACCCTTTCAAGTGCTGATGCTACTAATCAAGTCATAAAGGCCGAAAGCGTCAGATGATTAGCCTTGATAAAGGAGGTAAAACAAACTCCGACAACCTTGCCTTGCCTCTCCTCCCCACAGAGGTCGGCCCCCCTCCCTCCTTCCACCCCTCCCTCCTTCCTCCCCTCCCTCCTTCCACAACCTGTTGCATCTGGGTCCAGAGGAACCACAGTGAACCAGGGGGAGTCCCACACTTAGCATGAAATGTCAGGGCTGTTGCAGGCTCCGTTTGGGGAGATTCTGGAAATGGGACACAACCTGCTACAATCCTGGAGACTTCTCACCTGTTCCACCTCCCTGGGTGACTGGGACAAAGGCCCTGCTTTCCCCTGCCCCTCCCAGGTCTCCCTGTCCCCCTTGCATCAGTTCCTGAGACGTGACCGCCACTGCGGGCCACCCCTCAGGAGCGTAACTGCACTCCCCCGGGGTTTCAGTGGCTGGTTTTGGGGTGGATGGTGGATGGCCAGACCATCCTTCCTAGACGCTGCTGGACTGATGCCCACGTTGGCATTCGCGGCCCAGTGCTTCCCCCCAGTGCTGCCCTCAGGGAAGGCCTGCCTAGGCACCCATCGCAAACACAAACTCACTGCCATCGGCCTGGCCCCCACTCCAGACCCTGCATCTTTCAGAGACCGAGACTTGGTGGAGGGGCCCAGAACGCCTCCTCTTCCTCCAGCAGAGAGGCCGGTGGTTTAGAACGTCTGAGCCTGCCTGTTAGCAGTTCCATTCAGAGCGGGCCCCTCCCAAACCCCAGCACTCTAACCATGGCCTGTATTCCACGCTGGGAGAGGAGACAGGTGGTAGACCACAGAGCTACAGTCTCAGGGCATGCTCCTCGAGAGGCCTGGATCCCCCCACGTGAATCCTTATGCACCGTGTGTGTGTGACCACACCCCTCACACAACACCCCCCCCCCCCACTGCCATCAACTTCATCCTCACCAAGTGCCATCAATTCAACCAAGCAGGTGTCTGCAGGGCAGTGCCCCCCGCGGGGCTCAGAAGATGCAAACCGTGAAGAGGCAATGCAGTCAGTCGAGCAACCACACGTTGGGCCCCAGTGGGCTGGCACCCACCCAATAGGGAGACTTTCCTACCTGCCTGAGGTGCTGCCCACGAGACCAAATGCCAACCCCCCCCCACCGCCCCCGTGGCCAGGGAACGGGTCCTTCTGAAGAGAAATGAACCCCAGGATGTGCCCTGCTGCCAGAAAGCATGCCCACTCTGGCATGGACGAAGCAGTATGGGCAGAACAAGACGCCCTTCCCTCCCCAAAGTGGGGGGGGGGGGGAACGAGGGTGCATCTTATGGTCCGAAAATGTGGTGCCCCAGAACATGTGCTGATGATCCCCTGCGCCCGCTGACTGCCCGCTGCCGTCTGCACGCTGTGGATGACTGTGTGACGGGGGGAAGTCCCGCCTCCTGGAGTCTCCACGTCAGTCAGGTCACACGATGGGCACAGCACACGCCTGCCCTCATTTGTTCATGAAAGTGATGATGGTTCTTAACACCACGGTGGAGTTTACTCTGTTAAATATAACCGTATCTTGCTTTATTTTAATAAATATTTTAGTATACTGGTATTATTTGGTTCAGAATATTTTTTTTCTTGTTCTCCCGCTCTAAACATTGGGTGCGTCTTATGGTCAGGTGCATCTGGTGGTCCGAAAAATGCGGTAATCTGCAAGTGCATTAAGACACACGTTTATCACTGGTGACAGGGATAGTTAAGACTGAAGGGGTGCTGAGGCTCTGCTCGGGTGATGGGAAATCCTTATCCATCCTGGGAATGGAGAGGAGCAATGGTTGCCCAACATAGGGAACGTAATTAACATCACAGTTAGTGGGCTTAAAAATGCCTCAATTCATTTTACCACAATACAATTTTTTTTTAAAAATCCATGTGCCCTCCAGTGACTATGGGTACATGACTCCTCCAAGATTACACAATGAGTTTCAAAGCTGGGGCCAGAACCTGGTTCAGCCAACCCCCCGGCTCATTCAACACACTGAAGGATTAGAAGGTCTGTCCCTTGTGACTCTGTAGCCCTCCCACCACCACGACCTCAGCCGACCTTCACCACCCCCTCCATCTCTCAGGGGACACCACATACTGTAACCCGGCCGAGAGCTGGTCCCCAAGTCCCCCGGGGGTCTCAATGGTTAGCACTTGACGACTGATCTGAAGTTAGTGGTTCACCCACTCAGGGGAACCACGGAAGACGGGCCTAGGGCTCTGGTCTGTGAAGGTTATGGTCACACACTGCTCTGGAACACGGGTGGTCACACACGGGTGGAGACTAACCCAAGGTCAAAGGGTTTGAGAGGGGGTCCAAGCGCCACCCTCCACGGAGGGCCAAGGGCAAGTGCACCAGGCCCTTCTCCAGGCTGCGCGACCCCGTCCAGACGCAGAGGGGTGAGTGGAGACGGGGTTGAAGATCCTCGGCAGCTTCAGCAGGGTCAGCGGGGGCTTCACGGGGCTGTTTTGAGAGGAAAGCCCCCGCCTCCTCCTGGCCAAGGCGGGGTGGGTGAGTGGGATTGGGACTGATAAGACCCACAGAGTCCGCCCATCCATCGCCTCCCGTGGCCACATAGGTTTCCCAGCCCACACAAGAGGAACAGCAAACCACCAGCTGCCACTCCCAAATTTCTCAGGAAGATTAAAACACACACACAATTCTTCAACAGCTTATTTTACTTGACCTTGCGGTTGAGAAAGCACACCCCACAGCACAACATATATGCCAACGGAACCACTGTACCTGCAGGTACCACTCAGCGCCACTGAAGGCAGTCTTCAAGGAGCGCAACTTCGCCACCCTCCTCTTCCAGCAGTTCCTCCCTCGTGAACAGAAGCCGACCGACTGCCCCTTGAGGTGCCCACCTGTTCTCCTGGTTGCTGCCATCGCTGAGTCCACGGTGTGGCAGCGACATCATCTCCTGTCAGCTTGAGCAAAGGGGCAGAGTCTAGCCTGTCAATCAGGTCACAGCCAATCATGCCCCTGTGTGGGCATGCCCTCCTGGGGATCCTGGAAACTCCTGTCTTCCTCCCTGGAGGCAGGTCACCCACACTCTCTGCTTTGTCTTTCCGTTGACAAGACACATGGAGCCCCCTGATTCCAGCCAGAGCCCTGCAGCTGGAGAAGTCACATGGAGACCCCTGCCAGCGCTGAGATGCTTCCACCACCACTGGATCCACAAGACTTTCCACCCACTCGCTTGCGGTCTTCCTGCATTCAGCGTCATTGCATGTGAGTCTGAAGAGGAATTTATAGACTGGCATCGGACGTATGAGCCAGTAGTGGATTTATGGACCTGATCTGGATTAGGCTGAGATGTTTTAATATAAAATTCTCTCACACACATATGAGTGTCTCTGGATTTGTTTCTCTAGTCAATCTAACCCAGACCAATACACAGAGAGATAGATGTGAAAACACCGCGACGCTCAAAAGAGACATGTTAAATTAAGCTAGTTGTCTAGCTTGGCTAGTTAAACTAAGCTATTATTTAGTTTTAAGGGGGCTTTAGGGGACTCTGGGGGGAGTTATGGTTTAGCAGTGGTTTCAGAGGCTCACCTACCCTCCATGCCTCCAGAAAGTCTGGATTTGCCATAAAGAACATGTTACATATTTGGGGACTGCATCACAGTGTGGTTTATTCTTTGCAGAAAAATCAGAAAAGGATTTGTTTTTTTAAACGGTTTGAAATGGTAAATATGCCATCATTACAGAAAAATCAAATCTACAGATTAATTAGATCATATTCTAATCAAGAATCAAAGAAACCCAAGAGTGGGAATTGACCTCGCAGGGACTGGACAGGTTGAAGCTGGCAAATGGTCTGTCCAATTTCCCACCCATTGACCAGGTAGACAAGAACCCTGACAAGCCACCATCGCCACCTTTGCTCACTGCATGGACACCAAACTCGTGCCAGAGTCAGTGAGGCTACAGGAGCAGGTAGAACTGCCTCTGGGGTATGAAACCTGGTCTTTCTCCCTCAGACTGGCTTGGCGTTAGGAGCCCACTTCAAGAACAAGCCTACAAAAATAAATAAATAAATAAAAAGGGGCTGAGCCCCAGTGGCGTAGTGGTTGTGCGCGGGACTGCGGCCCACTGGGGTGGAGGTTCAATTCCTGCTCCCAGGAGCAAAGGCTGGGCCTCCTACTCCCACCACCTGAGGGCAGTGATGCCTAAAAAAAAAAAAAAAGAAAAAAAGAACAAGCCTACAGCCCCGGAAACTTCCTTGGACCAGTCTCCTGGGTCCTTCGGTGGACGGCAGTGGAGCTGAGATTTAATGAGGAACTGTCTACGAAGCACTCAGCAGTGTACAGAATGAAGACTTACTGCAGAGTAACGAGCACTACTCAGGGCTGCTAGTCAGGCTGCCCCTGCAAGGTGCATCGTTCAAAACACCCAGCTGCTCCGTGGGGGAAAGACGAGGCTTTCCACTGACCGAAGTCGTGACCAAAGCCTTGAAAACCCATGAGGGCAGTTTGGATCCTGCCCTTCAGGGTCCCTTTGAGCTGGAATTGACTCAATGGCAGTGAGTTTGGTTTTTTGGTTTTGAAACTTCCCGATAAGAAGTGGTGCTTTGGCTGAGCCCTGGTGGCGTAAGTGGTTGAGTGCGGGACTGCGGCCCACGGGCTTGGCGGTTCAAATCCAGCGGCGGCTCTCAGGAGCAGTGCTGGGTAGCGCCCACGACCACCAGAGGGCAGGGATGCCCCCCCCCCCCAAAATGAAAAATGCTGCTTCTCCTCCTGTAGCGTCTGCCTTTCACTGTCCCTTCTGGAACCCGCAGAGCAGCCTGCTCCTTCTCTGCCACATTGGAAGCGCCTCCTGTCCTCCCCGACCCTCAGTCACAAAGTACTGCGTCAAAATAATAGCCGCCTTTATTCCACACAGATAACCAGATGTGAAGCTACTGCTTCTCCACAGGCCCTCCACCTAGCCCTTACCCAGAGAGGCCTGCACGCGGCCCTCGTGGGGACCCACACCCCGGTCAAGGCCGCCTGTGGGCATCCCTGAGGGGCTCACTTCATGTTCCTCCAAAACAGTCTTCGCGTTTGGGGAACAGAAAGAAGTCTGAAGGGGCAAGGTCGGGGCGGAAGGGTGGACGAGCAACATCTCCCAGCAAGGTAGGCCCGGCACCCTTGGAGGGCGAGTGGGTGCACTGTCAGGTTGGGGAAGGGGGATTCTTGATACAACTTCCCTGGTTTTCTCATCAGAACCACTTTCAGGTATCTTAAAACTTCATCAGAAGCCCCCCACCCCACCACCTCCATAATGGCCTGGTAAAAACGCCGAGTCATTCCATCAAGAGGACCCTGGGGGTTCCCCCTAAACAGTCACCATGACCTTCTGAGCTGATCTCTCCCTTGAATATTCCTGGCCTACCAGGTCCGCCCCCCACCCCCACCCCCCAAAGCCATTGCTTAGCTTGGACCTGTTTTGTTTCGTTGGGGGCAGGCACACGGAGGCCGAGGCCAGTGTGCTGCTTTGTCCGCAGCGGCCCACTGTCCACAGAAGCGTGTCTGAACATGTTTTTTATTTGGAATAAAGTCAGGCGGACTGAAACCCTCGTTGTGACATTTCGGGGGTCATCTGCACCGGAACCTCGTTTTCCCAAGTTCTCTTTGCCCCCAGCCAGCTCGTGGGGACGCCTTGCTCCCCGGGCCCGGCTTCCTCCCTCAGTCACTGCTGTCCCAGCTGCAACTCACTCACTGCGCCAGCGCTCGCAGAGGGCCTCGGGACAGGCAGCCCGCTTCGCTGTGGGCATCCTTGCGGACCTTGGAGTGAGGTGCACCCTTCATCCCCCGAGGAGCTTATGTGGGTTGCTCAGCCTATCCCTGAGGCGTCTCAGAAAGCTGGACCTTTCACAGAAAGGTGTTCCTGCACCTCCTTGCACAGATGAGAGGAGACGGCCCATCAAAGAAGGAAAGAGAAAGTGAGGAAGGGTTCCGTCCAGAGTCGAGCCACACTCCAGAACCGGCGCGTGCCTGTGTCTTGCTCATTTCTGGTCGAGCTGGTGTTCTAAGTCGGAGTCCTGCTGAGAAGGCCTCATGGCCCAGGCCAGGACCACATCTGCCTGTGCCCAGGCACACAGTCCCGCCTGCAGGGCGCTCACACCTGGCTGCAGACACAGCCCTTCAGAGCGGAGGTCCCCGGTGCCGGTTTGCGTGGGCAGGAAGCGATCGCTATCGGGCACAGCCACAGTTTCCCAGGTCCTATTTGCGTTTGTGGTCAGTAAAAGATGCCTCCGGAGTGTACACACACACACACACACCGGGAGTCACGATTCTGAGGGGGTGACATTTTGTAATTTGGGCTAAAGAAAAAAAAATTGTTTTCCAAAGCAATCGCCAATAAATAAATATAAATCAATAAATCAAGCTACCATCAAAACACCTTGCTCCCCTTTGCACCAGTGCCCGTGGGGCTCTGGTCCACCCGGCACACATCCACAGGGGGGGCCTCCCACAGGAGGAGCCCCGGGAGGCCGCCCCCCAACACCCACAGCGTCGATCTTCAGGACGTGTCGCGAGAGGGTCTTTAGGCAAGGCCCCTAAAGGTGCTGCTATGGCTGTCGTTGCCGTTCAACTTCATGATAAAGGGATCCGAAAACAGAAAAGTGGGTGAAGGGAGACATCGGACCGTGGAAGATGTGACAAAATAATAACTTATAAATGATCAGGGGTACATGAGGGAGGGGAAAAATGAGGCGCGTAGAAAGCAAATGTTCTGGGAATGACGCGGGCAGCACACATACACATGTGCTGGACATACACTGGGCAGATGGATGAACTGTGGTAAGAGGTGTACGAGCCCCCCATAAAACGATCATCGATAAAGAAAAAGAAAAGGTCTCGTGCTGTATACATGGAACAGTCAGGGTCTGCCTTTGTCACGTCCAACCCTGTGCTCGCAGAAGTCGCAGCAGTCCTTCAAGGGACGCCAGTTCCCCCATTAGCGACATGCTAAGCCTCCGGGTTTCCAGAGGGTGGCGGATTGAGGGCAGCGGGGCCACGATGGACAGCCTCGCAGTCTCTGTGCCGGGGTTCCATGGAGCCCCCCGGAGTTTTCTCGGCTGTGATCTTGGTAGGAGCGGGTCACCAGAACTCACCCTTCTGGAGCCGCTGGGGGTGGGTGCAGTCCTGAAGGACCACTGCTCCACCAGGGCTCCTGGGCTGGCTCCCCTGAAGGGGAAATGCCAGGTCACGCAGTCCGGGCAGGGGGTGGACACACAACTGGAGCCACACAGTCCTCCAACGAGCCGGGTCCGCGTCCACCCCCACGGGCTGCACCCCAGAGGTCGGGACGACTCCCTGCCTCCTTTCCAGCGTCTATGGTTTTCTCGGTGTTTTCCCATCAAAACCAAAACCAAAAGCAAGCTCAGGGCGGTGCAGTCGATGCCGACTCAGAATGAGTCTGTAGAACAGGGCAGCGCTGCCCTGGGGGTGCCCGTGCCTCCCTCCCGGGCCAATCAGAGGGGGCATAAAATAGGATCTCACTAAAGTGGCCAGGTACAGGCCCTGTGGTGTAAAAGGATGTCGTGGCCCCCCCCCCCACACACACACTGTCATGAAATGGAGGCCCTCATCAGAGAGGGGGGGCCCTCTTGCAACCCAGTTCCCTGTGCTGCTCTCTCCCGGCTCTGAACTCAGGTGGACAGAGGTGTGAGGTGATTGGATGAGAACCCATCTTCAGGCTGCCCAGTTGACACCACCTTGGGCCTCTGGAATGAATGAATGAATGAATAGCTGAGAAACAAGACTACCCATCTGGCTATTCTCCCAGCTCTGTCCTGCTTCTGTTCAAAGCCTGGGATCATCACCAGGAAGGGTTGGATCTCCCCAGCCAAGTGACCACAGGAGTAGTCATGATGCCTGATCAGGATAGGAGGGAAGAGTCCCCAGGGATTGAAAATGGGGCTTTCTACTCCTGAAACAAAGTTCCCGTCTCAGAAACTCCCGGGGCAGTTCTACCCTTCCTATAGGATCTCTGTGAGTCGGCATTACCTGAAATACAATGGGGGGGGGGGGGGAGAGAGAGAGAGAGAAACACTTACAGGGTCATTCTTCTGATCACCGTGTGGAATGGGAGGAAACCCCGTCTTACTGTGGAGGGACCCAAGGCGCACAGGTGCTAAGAACGAACCCAGTCACAGAGCTCACCAGGGGCCAGCACAGAGTCAAAGTCAAGCCAAGGTCAGTACCGCCCCTTTGCACACACCTTACTGTCAACCTGCTTCTACCCCTGGACTCTTTCTCCCCTCTCCATGGGGGCGGGGGGTGTCCCTCCCTCCCCATGCCTGTGCCTCACACCACAGATCTTCTCTGCCCATCCCACCCCCCAGCATGTGGGGAGCTGCGCTCGGGTAAGAATACCACCTAAGTAGCTGCTTCTGGACACACACTTACCTGTCGGATGCCTGGGTGCCAGATGCTGAGTCTGCTCCAGCCCGGGGGCATCTGCCGTGGCCAGCTCAGCCAAGCTTCTCCCCCTAGCCAAGACCTTCCACCTGTGGAGGCTCTGGAGCAAGCCTTCCAACTTGCTCTGGATACAAGTCTACTATTCACCCGGCAGGAGACATGCCTCAGCTCAGCAAGAAATACTAGGTAGCCACCAAAAATGATATAATCCAGCCCAATACATGGAAATGGGCCCGTGAAATTACTTTAGGAGGGGTGGGGGAACCCAACCATGACTCCAAAGTAGAATCCCCATGCCAAGCCTAAGGGCTCACAGTGCCCCAGTGAACAGAACGAAGTGTTCCCTCGACACGTGCATCAACTAAGTTGCTTGTCAACCCTGGATAACAGGTGAGCTTTCTGAACAGCGCTTCCCACCGAGCAAGGAGGACAATTCCCAGGAAGAATGAAAGCGTCAAGGGATACGTTGGGTCTGTTTTGCTCACAGCTCTATCTCTAGGAGATCAAAGGAGTAAGGCCCTGAATGGGTCCAGCCAAGGGCAGGTCACTCCTGCCCACCCGCTAAATCTGTCCTGCCACCTCGTTTCAGGAAGCTTCCATAAAGGAGTAAGGCCCTGAATGGGTCCAGCCAAGGGCAGGTCACTCCTGCCCACCCGCTAAATCTGTCCTGCCACCTCGTTTCAGGAAGCTTCCATGCGGTGTCTCGGTGGCTGCATGCATATTCCGGGGCCGCCACTGCCGAGCTGCATGCTGAAGACAAAGACCTATCAAACACTTACTCTCCAGCCCCAGGCCGGGCCGGTAAAGCTTGACAGCATTTCCTCTCTGGCCCTTCTGAGATGGACCAGCTCCGGCTCTGCCTAGCTCCTAGATCGCATGGGTAAGCACTCAATAAATGGCCAATGAATTGATTATTTCAAACAAATTCAAAGAGAACCGAGAGATATGAACAAAGACCTTTATTTACTCAGGACTCATAATAACGCATTCCTCGCCAATGGGAGATATACCCTCTTACATATTTAACAAAACTGACTGCCCACAGCAGGGGGTGGGGGAAAGGGAGCTAGCAACCGTGACTTTGAGGGGAGAACAATGTCCTGAAATTGATTGTGGTGATAACTGCACACATCTTCTGAATATGACGGAATGATTAAATTGTAGGATATGTGAAGTAAATGCCAATAAAACTATTTACTTAAAAAAAAAAAAACAGAAGCAGATGTCCAGTGCCACTGAGCTCATCCTGACTGGCAGCAACCCCCTCGGACAGGGTGGGACTGCCCTGGTGGGTTTCGGAGTTTGTGACTTACTCGGGGTAGAGAGCCTTGTGGCGGTCATGTGCTTATGTTAATTTCATGATTGAGATGTAGGGGTGGAGTCTAGCCTGCTAATCTGGAGATGGCCATTGAGCAGCCAATGAGGCCTCTGTGTGGACATGGCTTTCTCCTAAGACGTCTGGGAAATCTCACGATATTTCCCTCATGAAGATGAGAAGCTATCTCCCCAGTTGTTGGTAGTTAGTCGAATCTCAGACAAGAAAAGATGGCAGCGTCCGACAAGCTGGAGGAGCCGGAGGAGAAGCCACACGGCCTTGCCCTGATGGAGCCAGACCTCTGAAGCTGGAGAAGTCACGTGGGGACCCCTGCCAGCGCTGAGTTGCTTCTGCCACCACTGGATGCTGTTGATGGGCCCTGAGCCCTGGAAGCGAGGAGCCATGGGGAGACCCTGCCAGGGCAGGGACTCTGCACCCACTGGCTTGTGACTTCGTGAGTCAGAAGGAGAATTTATGGACTGATTTAGGGCATATGGGTTAATATCGGACTTAAAACTTTGAACTGGACTGGGCTGGGATGTTTTCTCAATGCCCGTTCCTCTTGTATATAAACCTTTTCCTTATTCCATATGTATGTCTCTGAAATTTGTTTCTCTAGTCTACCCGGACTCACACAGCCTTGTCTTTCTCCTTTGGGGTGGCGGCTGGTGGTTTCAAACAGCTGACCTAGCAGTTAGCCCGACCAGCGACCCCTACACCACCAGCCACTCTGCATGAGGAGAGGATGAGAAGTCAAGTCTCAGGATCCAGTCGAGGTGCTGCAGGGATCCCCCCCACCCCACCCCGGAGGCGCCAACCCAGAGTCTGACCTCATTTGCCTCCTGTTCTCAATCACCAAGCAACCGGCCCAGAACCAACTGGGGTAAAATCATGTCATTTATTTCCTGTGCAACTTCTGGTCGGGACAATGCATCGGTGAGCATTTATAGGCTCGGTTTCCCCCCTCCCCCGGCTTTAATTTATCAGTCCATCTGCATTATAATGCAACCGTGTATTTTTAGTTCTGCAGACCTGATTATTCAGACGCTGATCACCCAGCTGGCGGCTTTGTGGGACTCATTATGGCCCAGGTACCAGAAGACATGTGAGAGGAAATGAAAGGAGGTGAACGCTAATCAGTTGGTGCTGCTCCCTTATTAGCACATGAGATGCCATGATTGGGGGGAAGGGGTGGCAGTGGGTGAAACCCCAAGTCTTGAGCATGATGGCGTTCTTCAAGGCTCTTTCTGGGGCTCCTATACCCTGCATCACTACCTGTTGATGGCCTGTCAACAACTGGTTAGACGCTAGCCTGAGGGACTGTCTACTCCCACAGAGACAGTCTCGGGAACTCAGAGGGGCAGTTCTGCCCTGTCCTGGAGAGCCCACCTCCCGGGGGTCAGCGTCCACACAAGGGCTGCGAATGTGGTCTATGTGGAGTCTCTGTCGGGGGAGTCGTGGTGGCGTAGTGGGCCACGGACTGAGCTGCCAGCCCAGAGGTCGCCAGCTGTGCCAAGAGAGGAGGAGGCTTTCGGCTCCCTAAGGAAACCCCCAGGGGAGGGCTCCTCTGTCCCCGAGGGTCGCGGGAGGAGTGGGAATGGATGGGATGGCAGTGAGTTGGGGGGCTCATCTTTATAGCCGGTTGAGCGTTAGGCGTCCAAGGTTCAAGGCCAGCCAGAGGGACCTCTGAAAGCAAGGCCAAGCTGGTCATCAGGAAGAGATGACAGCCCTCTGGCAGCCCTCTGACAGCCCACTGACAGCCCTCGGGATACCGTTCCACCCAGACCGCAGCAGCAGGGCAACTGGCTCTTCTGTCCTCTGTCTCCTTGTTTGTTTGTTTGTTTGTTTGTTTGTGTTTGTTTGCCTTGTCCTGAGAATGAGCCATGCTACTGCTCCCTTCCTGGGTGACGGTGGAGAAACCCAAAGTCCGCAGGACATTGCTGCTGACGTCAGGACCAGGTGGGCTACGACTCTGGCAAGCCGGAGTACCGATTCATTAGGCAGGCATTCAGAAAGAAACACTGGGAGGCGTCTAAACCACTTCCTCCCCGAGGCCCGGCCTCCCCCTCCTCCTCCCCTCCCTCCCTCCCTCCCATCCATGCCCACTAGATGTTCCCAGCAGGTCTTCCCACTTCTCAAGAACTCACAGTTCAGGGAGCCGTTTAATAGTCTGCCCCCCACCCCACCCCTCTCCACCCTCCCCCAGCCCTGGGCCACACCCAAGTCCCCACTGAGAGTGGGCTGGGAGACAAACTCCAGTCCCAGGCCTGTCAAACAAATGAATGAAGCCCTTCCTTCATTCCCTAGAAAACAGA
>PVJH01030685.1:0-24572 GCA_004026705.1 Nesogale talazaci
GCTCTGCAACAGGTTCAGGCTGCCGTGCAAGCTGCTTTGCCACTGGGACCATATGATCCAGCTGACCCAATGGTGCTAGAAGTGTCAGTTGTTGATAAAGATGCAGTGTGGAGTCTTTGGCAGACCCCTATTGGTGAATCACAGCGTAGACCATTGGGATTTTGGAGTAAAGTCTTGCCATCTCCTACAGACAACTACTCACCCTTTGAAAATCAGCTTTTGTCCTGTTATTGGACTTTGGTGGAAACTGAATGCCTCACCTTGGGCCACCAAGTCACCATGAGGCCTGAACTACCTATCATGAACTCGGTATTTTCTGACCCACAGAGTCATAAAGTTGGATATGCGCAGCAACAATCCATTATTAAATGGAAGTGGTACATACAAGATCGGGCCAGAGCAGGACCTGAAGGTACAAGTAAACTGCATGAAGAAGTGGCCTAAATGCCCACAGTCCCCACTCCAGTCACATTGCCTTCTCTTGCCAAATCTGCACCTCTGTCTTCCTGAGGAGTTCCTTATGACAATTTAACTGAGGAAGAGAAAAGTTATGCTTGGTTCACAGATGGCTCTGCACGATATGCAGGTGCCACTCATAAGTGGACAGCAGCAGCGCTACAGCCCCTTTCTGGGATCTCCCTGAAAGATAGTGGTGAAGGAAAATCCTCCCAATGGGCAGAACTTCGAGCAGTGCACCTGGCCGTTCAGTTCGCCTACAAGGAAAAGTGGCCAGATGTGAGGCTGTATACTGACTCCTGGGTTGTGGCTAATGGCTTGGCTGGATGGTCAGGGGCTTGGAAGGAAAATGATTGGAAGATTGGTGTCAAGGAGGTGTGGGGAAGGGGTATGTGGATGGATCTCTCTGAATGGGCCAGAAAAGTAAATGTAATTGTGTCCCATGTGAATGCTCATCAAAGGATTACCTCTGAAGAGGAGGACTTAAGCAATCAAGTAGACAAGATGACATGCACTCTGGAGACTGGCCCACCTTTTTCCTCTGCCACTCCTGTTATTGCCCAATGGGCACAGGAACAAAGTGGACATGGTGGCATAGATGGGGGCTATGCATGGGCACAGCAACATGGACTTCCACTCACCACGGCTGACTTGGCCACAGCCACTCCTGAGTGCCCTATTTGCCAGCAGCAGAAACTGACATTAAGTCCAAGGTACGGAACCATTCCTCGGGGAGATGAACCGGCAACTTGGTGGCTAGTTCATTACATAGGACCACTCCCATCCTGGAGGGGGCAGCGCTTTGTTCTGACTGGAATAGACACATATATTGGATATGGATTTGCCTTCCCTGCATGCAATGCTTCTGCTCAAACCACCATTCATGGACTTACAGAATGCCTCATCCACCGGCATGGCATCCCACATAGTATTGCTTCAGCTCAAGGAACTCATTTTACATCAAATTCAGTGCAGCAATGGGCCCATGCCCATGGAATCCACGGGTCATATCATGTTCCTCATCATCCTGAAGCAGCTGGCTTGATAGAGCGATGGAATAGGTTCCTGAAGACACAACTGTGATGCAAACTACGTGGCAACAACTTGCGAGGCTGGGGCAGTGTTCTCCAGGAAGCTGTATACGCTTTAAACCAGCAGCCAATATATGGTGCTGTGTCTCCAACAGCCAGGATTCATGGGTCCAGGAACCAAGGGATGGAATCTGTAGTGGCACCACTCACTACTGCTCCTACTAACCCACTTACAGCATTTTTGCTTCCTGTGTCAGCAACCCTATATTCTTCGGGACTGGAGGTCCTGGTCCTGGAGGAAGGAACTCTCCCACCTGGAAACAGCATGGATTCCACTGAACTGGCAGCTGAGAATGCCTCCTGGCCACTTTGCGATTCTCATGCCTTTGGATCAACAAATCAGGAAGGGCGTCACTGTACTGAGTGGTGTGATTGATCCAGATTATCAAGAAGAAATTGGATTGGTATTACATAATGGGGGTAAAGAGAAATATGTGTGGAGTTCAGGAGACCCCTAGGCCAACTCTTAGTGCTTCCATGCCCTGTGATAAAAGTTAATGGTAAATTACAGCAACCCCATCATGACAGGACATCTAATGATCCAGACCCCTCAGGAATGAAGGTCTGGGTCACCCCACCAGGCAAAAAACCACAACCAGCTGAAGTGATTGCTGAGTGCAGGTAATACAGAATGGATAGTAGAAGAAGGTAGTTCTACCTATCAATTACGACCACGTGATCAATTGTAGAAGCGAGGGTTGTGATTGTTTATGTATATTCTGATTATGAGCTTATGGAATCTTTTCTGGCTCATGTATGATACATCAGCTACAATTGGACTCAGTGTGTTCTCATTTATATGTATGATAGATGTTTAATGTTAAGTATAAGTTTGATTTCATTGATGTCTAGAAATTCTATATGGATAAAAAAAATTGCGTACAGGTGCCATGTTGGCAAGGGGTGGATTGTGATAGGTAGGTTTGTTATGCCAACATGGCCAAAGACGATTGGTGGGTCTGTTGTGACAGCACGGCCAATGAACACACGGGATGAATTGAAGGGCAGAGATAGGAAGGGCTCAGCAAGTCCCACCCTCTCTCTTTTGCTTCCGGATCTTCGGACGAATTGAAGGGCAGAGATAGGAAGGGCTCAGCAAGTCCCACCCTCTCTCTTTTGCTTCCGGATCTTCGGACCAGAGAGCTGCCTTATTCGTCCCGTGCCTCGACCTCCAAGCAACACTACCCGTGGGACACCTACTCATCGACTGTGTTGCTGTGAGTTGAGGATCCTTCAAGCCGTACTTCACCACACTCCTGGGATATACATCTCTTGAGCTGGGGACTGTTGGACTTTGTCATCTGGGTGACTGTTGGCGACCTGCTCTGTTGTTTGCTGCCTGTAACCAGATAGCCTGGATTGCTCTACAGAGGACTACTCAGCGGCCCTCAAGATTTGAAGGACTGCCAGTCTTCTAGTTGCCTCACGCAAGTGAGTTGGACGGAGCAATCTGTATTGCTTTATAGTTAACTTTTTCTTTCTTATCTTATATACCTTTCTCAATATATAAATATATAAAAACAATTACTAGTGTCCTGAATTTTATTTCTCTGAGAGAACCCTGCTTGACACACTTACTTAAAGTCGGAATTTTACATATAGGTGAGTTTTCATCATAACAGTCTTGCTTCTCAACACTTGAGAGGTCTGGTGCAGTGCAATAAGTTGTCTTCTACCTTGACTCCTTTTTCAGCCAGCTTTAATCATGCATCCAAGGAAGACAAAAGTCGTGAACACATCAGTCTTTTTTCTGTTTATCATATTGTTACATATTGGTCCACTTGTGAGCATTTTTTTAATTCATCCTGAGAGCTGTCATCATAGATCTTCTGCAAGTCTTTCAATTACGCCTTACTTGCAGCAGACAAGATTGGGTCGTCTGCGAAGCACAGGCTTTTAGTAAGACTTTATCCCGTCCGGATGCTGCACTGTTCTTGATAAAGGTCCAGTTTTCTGATGATATGCTCAGCACACACAGATTGAATTAGCACAAGGAGAAGACATAACGCTACTGTTCCTGATTTCAATCCATGCATGATCCCACTGTCTGACTCACAAAGCTATCGATACATGTGCTGTTTCTGTTGGAGCTAAAGCAAGTGATCTGGAATTCTCATACCATCCAAGTATTTACAGTTGTTGTTATCCACACAGTCTAGTTTCATTGCAGAGTAAATGAATCCAAATAAACACTTTTGTGGCATTCTCTACCTTCATGCAAGATCCATCTTATATCAGCAATAATGTCCTTCATACTTATCTTCTTCAGAATCTGGTCAGAACTCTGACTCCTCTCTGTTAATATACTTATGTGTCCATTACACATGATCTTCAACAAAATTTTATTTGCATGTAGTTAATGATATCGTTATATAATTTGAGAATTCATTTTCACCACCTTCCTTTTGAAAGGGTCCAAATATGGATCTCTTACATCATTTGGCCACATAGCTCTCTTTCAAATATACTGCATTGATTATTTATGGCTTCCATTGCTTCATCAACTTGTTGAAACTTCAACAGGTGTTCCATCAGTTCCTGGAGCCTTAATTTTGACTCATGTCTTCAGTGTAGCTTTAAATTTTTTCAGTACCATTATTTCTTGTTTACATATTACATTTTGAAAGGGTTGATGTCACCTAGTGTTTTGTTTTTTTTTTTGGTACAGTGAACCTCCATATTTTTCATCTTCTTTTGATGCTTCCTGCGTTATTCATTATTTTTCTCATTGAATTGTTAAATATTCCATTTCACAATTCAGTCTATTCTTTAGTTTTTTTGGGTTAAGAAATGCTGAGTTTATTATTCCTTTTGGTGTTCTAACTCTAGTCCTTTGCAAAGTTCATTACAATAACTGACTTTGTCTTCTTGGGTTTCCCTTTTAAATGTTCTTTTCAGCTTGTTGACATCTTCTCTCCCACTCTGACCTTTACTTTTTTTCCTGTTTCTTTCTCTCCTTCTTTTTCTTTCTTCTTTCTTTTCACAACTGTTTGCCTTCTTCATGTATATTGTTCTTGATGCCACAAAGCTCCTCAGGTTTTATATCATTAGTATTCAATGTGTCTAATTTATTCTTGAAATCAGGTGGGATATATTCAAGGTTTTTTTTTTTACTCTCATGTACTTGTTTTAATTTTAATCAACTTAAACCTGAAATAACACATGGGAAATTAGTGACTTGTTTCACAGCTGGTCTCTGACTTGGTTTTAGCTGCTGATATTGAAGTTCTCTTTTGTCTCTATTCACAAATGCAGTCAATTTTGTTTCTGTGCATTCTATGTGGAAAAGTCAATATGTATAATTGATATTTATGTTGTTGAACAATGTATTAGGGATTGTGTTTGTCTAGGTACCTTAGAGAAACAAATTCATAGAAACTCATATTTTAAGAGAGTTTTACAAAAAGGGTAAGTGCACAATCAGGAAATATCCCAACCCAGTGCTGCCCAAGTACAAAAGTTCGTTAGCTCATATGTTTGACAACAATCCACAAAGTTCTCTTCCATCTCACAAGACACACAGCAATGATGCTGATTGCAGCAGGAAAGCCGAATCAGAGAGGGTGTAAACATCTCAGTGCCAGTAGGGGTCTCCATGCAGCTGCCCCAGCACCCAAGGCTATATCAGCTTCTCCTCTGGGATGTTTTGTAGAAAGTATGTCTTTCTAACTAAAGCAGGGAACTGACTAAGGCAATAACACCCTAGTTCGACCATCATGACTCATCGAGCTATTGATATCTCTGTTCTTGTGTTTATTGTCAAGGTTGGCACAATAGACATTAACTTTCTCAGGGATAAATAAATCATTTGTCTTGCATAGTCTTTTATGTGGTAACAAATGTCATTTCTATCAACAAGACAATGTTGTTTAACTACTGTTCTTTATGCATTACTTCCAACTTCTGCATTTTAACTGCCAATAATTATCAATGTAGCTTGATTGGAGGCTTTATGTATTTCAGATTAAGAACATTAGTAGGAGTCTTCAATTTCTTCACCACTAATGCTAGTGGCTGGTGTATAAATTTGATTAATGGCTGCATTGACTGGATGTACAGATACACTATAGTAAATAATATTCAATAAAAGGCAATATGGTACTTTAAGGTGAATCTTGAAATGTCCTTTTTGTGATAAAGACTGTAACATCTTACTTTCAAATCTGCCATTCCCATCATAGTAGATATATGACCAGAACCAATCTATTTAAATGCACTGACACCGAGAATGTCATTCTTTGTGTTACATTTGTATTTCGGCAGTTCCAATTTCCCTAAAATCTTCCTTTGCACATTCCTAGTTCCAATTTTCATTGGATGTTTGTGTATCGAATCTTCTTTTCAGATCGAGTTGAGCCTCAGCAGCAAAGAATCCACAAGCTTTGCTCCAGCAGGCTGATTTTCATCCAAGTCTTTATTGTTGAGATTAATTTAAGGCAGCAGCTGTTGTATTTTGATGTCTTCTCACCTGAATAGTTCCTATTCTCTCACTACCTGGACAATGTTTGCTTCCATTTGTTAGGTTTTCAAATGACATTTTCAGTTAATTACAATATTTTGATGCTATACATGAGGTTGTCAATGACAAATTCTTCAGAAATGAACAGCATATTTCTTCTTCATAGCCTTTTCTTCAGGTGAAATCTCCACTGAAATCTATTCACTATGAGTGTGCCTGCTAGTGTTTGAAATACAGTTACACTCCATCTGCAGTCATAGCAAACTATGGACACGTGGTGGGAATTTAGAGGTTGAGGACCAATATAAAATACAGGGACTGGCAGGAAAAATAGTGTTCAAGGATGCCTCTGGAGTGCATTTTGGAAGTGAGATTGACAAGGCTTTGTTTCAAGCACTTTGGACATGGTGTTAGCATAGAGAAGTACTCTATGCTGATGAAAGATTGTCAGTGAAAATGAGGAAGAGTCTCAATGAATTATCGCAGTTGCAACAGTGAGCTCAAACTTTCATATATATATGTATATATGTATATATATATACATATGAATGATTGTGCTGAATCAGTATTATTTTATTTTCTTCTATGGGATCCCTATAAGTTGGAACTGACCTACCAGACTGTGATAAGTAGGTTTATCGGGCTAACATGACCAACAAACCCTTGTGGGATTAAATGAAGAGTGGAGAGATAAATGACTCAGCGTGTCTTGCCCTTCTTGTCTCTTGCTCGTGGATGATCCAAGCAATGTGCGGCTGTCTTACTTGCTCTGTGTCTTCATTTGCAAGATGCCATACCTGTGGGACACCTAATCCATGGACCATGTCACTGGAATTTGAGGTTCCTTCAACACCTTCTTCACAATGTTACTTGAGTACACATCCCTTGAACTCGTGACTGTTGTATCCTGTGATCTTACTGACCATTGGTGACCTGCCTTGCTGTTTGCTGCCCATGACTGCATGCCCTGAATTGCTCTACAGAGGACCAACCAGCAGCCCTCAAGACTAGAAGGATACCCAGTGTATTAGCTGTCCCATGGAAATGTGTTACACTGGGTCATTTGTACTTATTGACAGCATAATTAGCTATTCATTTCTTAAGTTAGATACCTATCTATATAAATATATATAAAATTATTAGTGTCATTATTTTGTTTCTTTAGAGAATACTGTCTAACATGCAGTCAGTCTCTAATAATAACAAAAACATTATCATATTGTTATCTATATGACCTTGTGCAATGTAAGACTTTTTAGGTTTCCTCAAGTCTATTCTAATTCATAGTGATATTATATTGTACATGATATATATACATTAAACTTATGAAATATGTATGTATTTATATTTATTTAAATTAAACTTATCAGGTATGTGAAATTACATTTCAGTTATCAAGAAACAAATGGTCATGTTAAGCTCCTTAACACAAGGTTTAAATAATACAAAAGTATACATTATAATTAGAGTTCAACTTTATTATTATTTCAATCAATAGACTTTATTTCTGCCTACTAGATATCTGACACTGTTTTAGGCATTTTAGGGGAACAAAGTGAGTAAGACACAAAAGGTTGTACTCAATAAAGATATAATTTTATTTTATTTTTTATTTAGAATTAAGGGTTAATCATTCAACAGTTCAATCATATGAAGCAGAGGTCTATCATTGCTATCACTAACAATTTTCATACATCATTTTTCTTCCTGGATTCCTTGACATTGTCTCCCTTTTACCACCCTCCTCCCCTCCACCATTGTAGTGTCAACCAACTCACCAAAATCCTTATTCTACTCTTTGTCCCTATAGATTAATCAATCCTGAGTTTCATTCCGAAAAACAGAAAAACATGCAATACAACATTAAGAGGGTGACCTTTGATGACATAACACCTTTAAGATGCATCCTAATATGAACAAAATAAGCAAAAAAATATATACAGAAAACATTGAAAACAGTTCAGGTGTTCAGCATACAATCAGAGGGAGAACCAACTGATAATGTTTTAACTCGTCAAGTCAGATTTATGTCTTTGTGTTCTGTGTTCATTTCTCCAATGCCCTGCATTTAATAATCTCCCACTCCTCAATTGCTGATAGAGAGAGCACACTGGTGTCAGGTCTCCTGTGTAGTTCCAACGAATCAATCCTGGATTCCCACTGTCATCCATAGCCTTCCACAAACCAGATTTTCACAATTTAGACTCTGATACTAATTCCAGCTTCAATTTCAGATGATATGATATACAGCCCCTTGGTGACTGATCGTGGTGATGCTTCTGCTATGTGGACTCAGTTGACTTTTCACTTAGATGGCTGCTTGTTTGGAAACAAATCTTTAAAACCCCAGATGCTTTTTTATCCAATAGCCAAGAGTCATCTAATTTCTTTGTCCCATTTTGGTATAGCGCCCTATCTTCTTTGTTCCCTTCCTGAGGGGGTGTACTGAGTACAACATGATGTAAGAGCTAGTTGTTCTTAAGTGGGAGTAGGAATTTTGTGCCCATTCCTGAATTTGGATGTTTGTTTTAGTTTATGATTAGTTGGGAGATAATACATATGTCATATTATTCCACAGGGCAATCACATCAAAAAGAATCATACAGTTGCTTTCACAATCAATTTTCAAACATGTTTTTTCTTCCTGAAAAAACATCTCCCATTTGCCCCACCCTCAACCCTAAACTCGCACCCCTTGAAATCTTTATTCTCCTTGCTGTCCTTAAAGGTTTATCAATTCTGGTTTTTATCTACTGACAAATATATAACACAATTTCAATTGGGTAGTCGTCCATGACATAACACCTCTGATACTGCCTAATATGGACAAAAAACCCAAAATAAAAAATATCTGTCACAGCCTTGCTGTAATAATACATATGTGAAGCTAGCCTACAGGGCATCGATGTAGCAAGACCTCCTTTGTGTGCCTATCAACAGTTCCCCAAACTTAGTAGAGCTCTCTTCAAGATTCTCAGACACCATGCATCTTCCGACTTCAATCCTCAAGGTACAAGTGTATCTGAGGTTGAGTCCAGTTCACCGAGTGGCGTTCCCACATGATTTCTCACTGATGCAGCCACTGGGGCATGCTGGGGGCCTTGAAGATCCAGCATTCAGTGGCCCAGAGCTCCATGGCACCTGGTGTCGGTCCCCAGGATATATCCAGACGTCTGGATACATGTATACCAGGCAGTGCAGGCCACCAAAGACAGTCCACTCCCTAGAATTGTCAAAAGCATTTTCAATCTCATTCTCTACCCACCGCCAAACTGGATGTCGGTCCTCCCTCTTTTCCTACCAGTAGACATGCATTTGTTGTACCCCCAGATGTGTTTGCTCAGTTTCCACTCTGCTGAGTTGTTTTTTACCCCTCTCAATATCCCTCATATTTCTGGTAAGACTTTCTACCTGTCTAGGGGATCTCCTCATATGTTTATATGATGACCACTCTTTAGACAACATCCTAGTCCCCTCCCTTGACCATTTGATTACTGCTGACATGCCCTTGGGTCAAATGACCTTCAGCTTTACCAGGCTGACTGGCCTCCCAGACAGCAAATTGGATGCCTTATGCCCTTTCTGCTGCTTATTTCTCTAACAATGGTCTCATACAGTATTTTTCCATTTGTGATTGATTAATTTCACTTGGCATAATGTTTTCCACCTCCCTCCACATCTTGAAGTATTTCAAGTTGCATTGCTACTTTTTAGGGATGTGTAGTATTCCCTTGTGTATGTATACCTGATTTATTATTGATGGAAATTTAGGTTGTTCCCAGCTTTTTTCTATTGTGAACTCTGCTGCGATGAGGATGGGGAATGAAAGGTCTGTTTGTTACCTGTTTTCTTATTTCTTTGGGGTGTATACCCAGTACCGGTATTGCTGGGTTATATAGTATTCCAATTGCCATCGTTTTAGGTATCCTTTGTCTGTTATGGTGTGACTAAATATTTTCCCCTGTCAGTGGGCTCTCTTTTACAAAGATAAACTTTTAAATGACAGCATGAAAAACTATAAAAAAAGTATTTGTGATATGTTAACTCTCTCATATTTGTTTGTTCATCTTTTTCTTTGCCTGTTCATCTTTCTCTTAGTAACAAATAAGCTTATGGTAGAAATGGGTCACAGGAAAATAACCAGTTTCTTCAACTGATCAATTTATTGGAGCTCTTGTCTGATCCTTTGAATATATTTTGACAACAATAATATGGTCATCTTTATAAATATGGTCCTCTACATAAAATTTAATGCAAATCATTTTGTGTTAGTCTTGGTAGACTAGAGAAACAAATACACAGACTCGCATATAGATATAAGGGTACAATTTATATACAAGAGTAATGGAACATTGAGAAAGCATCACAACCCAGTTCAGTTCAAAGTCCTAAGTCCAATATTGGGCCATATACCTGATATCAGTCTATAAAGTCTCCTTCCGACTCACTAAGTCACAGGTCAGTGGGTGCAGAATCCCAGCACTGGAAGGGGTCTCCCCATGGCTCCTTGCTTCCAGGACTCAGGGTCCATCAACAGCATCCAGTGGTGGTAGAAGCATCTCAGCACTTGCAGGGATCTCTATGTGACTTCTCCAATTTCAGAGGTCTGGTCCCATCAGGGTAAGGCTGTGTGGCTTCCCCTCCGGCTCCTCCAGCTCCTCAGATTCTGCCATCTTGTCTTGTCCATCATTCGTTGTCTCTAAGACTAACTCCCAACAACTAGGGTGATAACTTCTCATCTTCAAGAGGGAAATATTGCGAGATTTCTCAGAAGTCTCAGGAGAAAGCCATGCCCTCACGGAGGCTTCACTGGCTACTCAATGTCTATCTTCAGATTAATAAGCTAGACTTCACCTCTACATCTCAATCATGAAATATACATAAGCACATGACCACCACACATTTGGATATCAATAATTCTAATTAGCATTACTATATATTTAGTCCCAATATATTGTCAATTTCCATAAAATTTATGATTAGTTTGCATTAAAAAAAGTAGCTTAGTTTTCTTTCTTCTCAAACATGTTAGGACAGTTTAATGTTGATCTTTTTTCTTATTGTATAAATCTTGAGTGCACTTTGTGCATTCAGAAGAAATAATGGGATTTGAGGAATGTGCTTGTTTAGATTTATTTTCTGCATACTGAAAGCAATTGTGATTTCTTATATAGGTTAACTTTTCATGTATTTTTGATGGATGAAATTTTACAAATAAAAACTTAATGTTTACATTAATTATTATATTAAGCTCAGTTGCTTGCAGATAATTATTCAGTATTATATCATTATCAGGAATAAAAAGGCCATTAAAAGCCTCATCTACTTAAATGTGTATGTGTTACATGCTTCCAAATAATTTAAATTTATATAACTGTCATAAATTAATAAAACATTGCTTATATGTAAAACTCACTTATCATGGCTGTTAAAAATAAAAAGGTTAAATATAAATTAAAGAGTTAGAAAATGAATTATGCTATTTTTCAGTGAATGGACTATACCACAGCAGGCATTTCTGAACACTTAGACCTGTAGGTCTGTAATGGCTCATGGAAGTGTCAATAATGGGACTACAGGGAGCTTTGTTATAAATGTCCCAATTCTTTCATTTGCTCTATTTCCAGTGCTTGATTGGATGTCTCACTTTGTGAAATCAAGCTATGGATTATCCATTTACTGCCACTTTATCCCAGGGGAAATGAGCATGAAAACAAATAGTCTATGCTCATATAATAAATTCAGAGCAAAATGTGTTTCTAGCCAAGTGAAAAAATGATAATAAGAAATATTTTTTTGATTTAAAAGTAAAATTTTTGGTAAACAGTAGGTGTATATTGATTTTAATTCTATAAAAATATAGTAAAAACAGGCACTTGATATGATATATATATCTTTCAATAAGTTATATAATAATTCTTTGTATTTATATATCTTAGTGTGTTCCAATTTTACTTAGAAATAAGAATTGTTATCAGAAATCTTTTTTATTTTGAATCATTTTTGCATTTGCAATGTACTGAGCTTGTCATAAGAAAGTCTAATTCTTCATGATGCTAGCAGGAAATGTGAGGAAGGACAATTCCTAGCAATTTTTCATGCTCACTGTTTCTTCTGCTTTGGAAGCTTAGTTCAATGCTTTATGGTAAACCTGCCACTATTATTTATACATAAATGAATAGGATTATATACATCTGCAATATTTAATTTCATTTGTAAAATATAGCAATTCCTAAAATAGTCAATTTAATTTTGAAGACCACTGTAACATATTACTGTTATATTATTTTCTTTAAAATTTAAGTGTTTTATTGTCTTAATCCACATACTATACAATTCAATATTTTAATCATATCAGGAAGTGTGTACAAGGATAACTATAATCAATTTTAGAATATTTTCTCTCCTGCCTCCACCCATGCTTAAATCATTTTGAAAATTAGTTGTGTAATCACCATCAGTTCTGGTGCTCCCTCCCGCCTCCCAGATACATTGTTTGCTCTATCAAGCTGCTAATTCTTCTTGTCTCCCTCCACTTCTGACCTTCCCAATAAATCTTGAAACAGAACTTATCTCTGTGCATCTACTCCTTCCACGCTTCATAATCTGGGAAACACAACAGAGACAATAATACACAAAAACAAGATAAAGTGATAAGGATAAAATAGTAAACAGAGATAACATTAGAAATGATGAATAAGAATAAAAAAAAAAGGACCACTCCAACTATCTAAAAGTTAGGGAGAAAAAAAAAAAGAAAAGACTAGGGAGGAATTTTTTTTTTGTCATAGAGCAAGCAAGAAAGGCCTGCACCTAATACAATTTTAGGTTGGTTGAAGAGGGAGGTCAACTGATCCAGTATAGTCGTGATGACAGTGATCTCTATATGACAGTAAAGCTGTTTGAAACCCTTGTCTGTGGCTTGAGGGGATCTGCCAGAGGCTTAAAATAACTAGGTTCTCTACAGATGGGGTTTGGGCTCTCACTCTCCTCCATGACCTTCTACAAAGTAGATGTATACAAGGTGGGCTCTGATACATTTCCCTTTGTCATATTTGAATTTGGTGGGTTTTTTTTTCTGTGTTTGGATCATATGAACTGGTGTGCTTCTCCCATGTGAACTTAGTTGATTCCTTGCTTAGATGGTTGATTGTTTGGATACAAGTCTTCAGGACTCCACACACTATTCTGATTTATAGCCAGGCACCATCTGCTGTCTTCACCATGCTTTACTGCAGCACCCTTATCTTCAGTGATCACTACATATGTCAGAATATCATGCAGGGCTATGTTGTCAGAACTGTTCATGGCTGAGATAAACATAAGTGGGGGCTCATAATCCATATGTGTGCCCCTGGGAGATGCATGCTTCAGGTTTACTTTGGTGGTCATATTATGGCAAATTCAAAATCCATAAGACCAACTACCCCACCAACAGCAACAAACCAAATAGCGGACAATAACACACACCCAAACAATAACAAGCAACTTAAAGCCAGGAAAACAAAAATCTATATAAACAGGAAAAAATTAACACTGTCAATCATCCCACTGGAGTATAAGGCAGTTGCACTTGTAACAACATTCGTTTTTCCAATGGCACATCGCTCTGGACACTAGTAATGAGAAGTCTATGCCAGTGCACTTCCATCGTGAGCTACAACTCATGAGTTACTGCTCCACACAGTTTGAGCTCCCATTTGATTGAGTAATGTGTTCCCTGAACATGAGACTGGTGCCAGGGGGGAACTTACTGGATCAATTCTTCCAGGTCAAATTCTTGCCCAACAAATCCAAATTTGCCATGGTGCTGTGAGCGGGGCATTGAGATACTAATTATGTGGTGATTTTGGGTCCCTTTAGATTGAAATCCCAACAAACCTGACGTTCCCCCAACGTCCAATGACCACCACTTCCACCGGTTTGGGACAGCCTCTCTTTGACTTTCCTCTCATCTCCTTTTCCCATTCCTAAGACTCTCAGGAAGTGCAAACACCTTTGCGACAGAGCTCAGTTCATTCTGCAGAGTCTCTATGTGAAGTCCTGTTGGTGTAGCCCTTGAATCATATTACGCTGGTTGCAAGGTCTGCATCCAAGGTCATCTTGGTGTTTAGTTCATGTGGTGTTTCATTAAGGCTTGCGTGGAAATGCATTTGTAGTGTCTATCTAGGAACATATAGTCTGGACTGTTGCCCTCAGGTTCCCTATAATTTCTGTTTAGCGCCTTATCCCTATGTTATATTACTTCTCCCGACTCACCCATCATACTAACCAGCAGAACAATCAGGACCAACAGATTCTCTGAAGTGTAGATGCTGCTCTCCTCTGGTCTTGGCTAGATTTCCCGCAAGGTTCGTTTTCCATTGCTCTGGGAGGCCCATTGATTTTCCTCAGCCTGTCTCAATAGCATACAGCCTCCAGAGGATGGACGTCTCCTATAAGCTCCCTCTGGGAGGGGTGACCCCAGAGAATGTGCTGTCTCCTTCTTATGATGGATCTTAGGAGGTGCATAAAAGGGAAGTGGTTTATGGTTTATGACCAGTAGGTAGCGTTTTTCACTTTTGTTCAGAAATTGGTCCCTAAAAGTTGTTTAATTGGCATCTCTCCTTACAGTAGTGGACACATTCAATATTTTTCCTTTTGTGATTTACTTCACTCAGTATAACGGTTTGCAGGTCCTTCCATGTCATATGGTGTTTCATGCTTTCATCACTGTTTTTAGGGATGCAGGACATTCTATCCTGTGTATCTAGCGTGGTTTCTTTATCCATTCTTCCACCGTTAGGTATTTTAGGCTGCTTCCCGTGTCTTGTTATTGTGAACTGTGGCATTATGAACATGGGGAAGCTTACTTCCACTTGTGTTGTGACTCTTATTTCTTCAGGGTATATAAGCCTAATAGTGATATTGCTGGATCATATGGAATTTCAATTCCTAGTAACTTTAAATATCAATGATAATTTTCCACTGTTGCTGTATGAATTTACAAGTCCACCAACAAAGTAAGTACAAGTTATAATCCCTCCACATCCTCTCCTGCATATGCTGTTTTCTGTTTTTTTTTTTCTTATTTGTTTGTTTGGATTATCATTGTGGGTGTATATTGGTATCTCATTGTGATTTTAATTTGCGTCTCCTGACTGAGCCCCGGTGGCGTAATGGTTGAGTGCAGAACTGTGGCCCATGGGCTTGACTGTTTAAATTCAGCAGCAGCTCTCCTGGAGCAAGGTTGGGTAGCTCCCATGGCCACCAGAACGCAGCGATGCCCCCAAACAACACAAAACAAAACAAAAAATTGTGTCTTCCTGATGACTAGTGATCACAAAGATTTTTTTATGTGTTTCTGTGGCAGTTACATAATCTTCTACCAACTTGAGCGAAGGGGTAGAGTCTAGCCTGTCAATCAGGTCATAACCAATGATGCCTTTGTGTGGCATGGCCTTCTCCTGTGGATTCTAGGAACTCCTGTTTTCTTCCTTGGAAGTGGAGCACACACACAGTCTCTGCTTTACACATGTGGACCTATACTGATAGCAGAACCCTGGAGCTGGAGAAGTCATGTGGAGACCCATGCCAGCACTGACATACTTCCACTTCCACTGGATCCACAAGAATTTCCATTCATTGGTTTGTGATCTTCCTGTATTTGGTATCATTGCATGTATTGCCTGGGTCTGAAGGGGAATTTGTAGACTGGTATCAGACATATAGGCTAACATTGGATTTATGGACTTCTAATCTCTATCTCTATCTCTATATATTTGTATCTCTCTACATACATATACACACATATGTGTGTATATATATATATAGATAGATAGATATAATAATATCAATAGATACTTTGAGCTCAAGGGGTTAAATTGCCCCTTGTATTTCTCAGAGACCAGGCTGCTTAGTAAAAATGATTAACAGAAAGTCAAAATGATTGACAAGGGCCCTGGGTTGACACAGTCAGAGGCCTAAGGACATATTTTTTTATCAATGAATTATTTTAGATAAGGACAAGATAGGTAAAGCTTGAACTTGACTGGTTTGAGAATTGAGTATAGAGTCTGACTGTATTAGGTTTATACTATTTTCTTTTTTTTAAATCATTTTATTGGGGGCTCATACAACTCTTAGCACAATCCATACAGACATCTATTGTATTCAAAGTACATTTGTACCTTCAATGCCATCATCATTCTCAAGACGTTTTCTTTCTACTTAAGCCCTTGGTATTGGCTCCCCATTTTTCCACTCCCTCCCCCTTCCCTCTTCCTCTTGAACCCTTGATAATTTATAAATTATTATTATTTTGTCATCTCAAACCCTGTCTGATGTTTCCCTTCACCTACTTCCCTTCCCACTTCCCCAAGACTGTAATTCTTTTTTGTTTGTTTGTTTGTTTGTTTTTGGGCATCACTGCTCTCGGGTGGTGGGAGTAGGAGACCCAGCCCCACTGCTGGAATTGAACCTCCGTCCCAGTGGGCTGCAGTCCTGCGCACAACCACTACGCCACCGGGGCTCAGCCCATATACTATTTTCTTTTGCTTGCTTTTATGGATATAAAAGCTTTTATGGATCGATAGAAATGATTACTAGGCAAGTAGAGATCTCAAAAAGGAAGGTCCCTGGCAGATTGTAGTAGTCAAGATGTCCAACATAAACAAGGAAAAAATCCTAAGAGCAGCCAAAGAAAAATGATCAATTACATACAAACGGTCAGCAATGATAATAACCTCAGATTTCTCAGCAGAAACCATTCAGATAAAAAGACAATAGAGTGGCACACAGAATACTGGTGGGAACATTCTTCCCCAGATATTGTATCTAGCAAAATCATCAATCAAATATGACAGTAAAATAAAAGCATTCCCAAGACAAGGAAAAAGTAAACAAATTCACAAAAACAAGATCAACGCTACAAAAAAGTACTCAATTAAATACTGTGCCGATAAAAGAAGGAAAAACACACAAACCTGAAACCAATATATAAGACAATTCCTCAACCAAAAAAAAAACAACACAGAGAGACTCAGTTAAGTCATGGTGACTAGAGAAACAAATCCAGGGACTTCACCTATGGATAGGAAGGGGTTTTATATGGAAAAGTAATTGCATATTGAGAAAACACCCCAGGAGATTTTAGATGAAATTCATCAGCTCACTATTAGCACATAAGTCTGGTACTTGTCCATAAATCTCTGCTCAGACTCATTGAACACTTGCAATGAAGTAAAATGCAGAAAGATCACAGGTCAGTGGGCGTAACGTTTTGCTTCCTGAATCCTCTTTTCCTCCTTTAGACATTGAGGGAAGTTCTCTTGCAAGAAGCTCTTATACTATTCTCTGGGTGGATTTTTTTTTCTTCTTCTCCTTCCTCTACTGGAATCCCTAGAAAATGCCAGTTCTTCTTGACAATTGCATCTTGGTCTATTTGTGTTGTTTAAATGTGTTCTTTTAGGTTGGATTCTCTAGATTTGTCCTTAAGCTCACTAATTCAGATTGCCATCTCTTTCATTCTAGTCCTCTTTTCTTTTATTGTCCCTTTCTTGTCCTTTATAGTGATGCTCAATGCTTGCTTTCTGTGTGATTGTTTGGAACTTCTCTAATGATATTACTAGGTTTTCAATTATTTTACTTTTTCTCTTAGACTCCTTTTACCTTTTGTACCAATGAAATCATCATTCTTTTAAATTCATTTTCTGATAAATCTGTCGTCTGTTCAATTTCAGGCATTACATTTGAGTCTGGTTGGTATTTGGTTATTTGCTTCTGCATCTCTCATTTTTGGGCGTGTGCTCTTTGATAAATTCTGTGTTGTCCTTAACATCTTGGAGTTTCTATGAGGGATGCTAGGTAGGTGGCGATATGTAGGATTGGTTAACCTTGTTAGGTGATGCTGTAGAAGGGTGAAGAATGGTTTGCTTTAAGTATCTGGGGGAGAATGTTAGATTAGGTATTAGGGGAGTGATCTCAAAGTGGGAGAGGAGAAATTATGTGAGGGAGAGCAAAAGAACTAGGTTAGAAAACAAACAAACAAACAAACAAAACCATTGGGAGAGAACAGTTAGTGTTAACTGGTTGGTTGAATGATGGGAGATTAAGGCCCCAGAATGCCTGATTTGCAGTGATGGAGAAATGGGAACTAGATTTTGGTAGGGAAAATGATTTTTTATGTGATAATAGCATAATCTTTTGGTTTTGTGAGAATGCAAAGGTGAGAAAATGTTTGATGAAAAGTGAAACTAAATGATAATTAGTGTGAAGAAGTAAAACATTTGATATTTAAATGAAAGAGAAATTTAAAGGAAAGGACAAGAAATGAAACCTTTAAGATTAGAAATTAGTAATTAGAAAGATTATGCTAGTGAAGATGCTGGAGAGTTGTTAAAGTTTTTAAGTTCTGCCCTGTCTTTGGGTCTAGGATCCTGTCTTTCTTCACCCATGTTTCCATTGTTCAGCCCCCACGCCCCCGGGCCGGGGGTGGGAAGGGACTATGTATCGAACATTGTGTGCTAGTTTAGGTTGACTAGAGAAACAAATGCATAGTACTCATATGTGTATAAGAAAGATTTATATAAAGAGTAATTGTGTATTAAGAAAACATCCCATCCCCATTCAGATCAAGTCCTTAAGTCTGCTATTAGTCCATACATCCCATACCAGTTAATGATATCCCCTTCATATTCATGCAACACTTGCAATAATGCTGGCAGAATCACGAAGGTTACAGGTCAATAGGAGAAAGTCTTGTGGATCCAGTGGTGGTGGACCCATTTCAGCACTGATGTGGGTCTCATGTGCTTCCTCCAGCTTCAGGCTTCTGGTTCCATCAGTGTAGCTCCATATGATTCATCATCAAGAATGTTAAGAAGAGAGAGTGTGTCCTGCCTCTAGGGAAGAAGACAGAAGTTCCCAGAATCCTTAGGAGAAAGCCATGCCCACACAGTGGCCTCATATTCTATGACCTGTTTGATAGATTAGACTCCACCCTTTCACCAGTTAACAGATTATGTAACTGTCACACATTGCAATTGGTTCCCTCTTCCTCCATTCTTTCCCCTACCTTCTTCCTACCCTCCTATTAGTGCTACTCCTATTTATGAGCCTGAGGGGTATATCTGACCTGGATTCCCTGAGTTGTCAACTCTTATCTCTACCAGTGCACATGTGCTTTTCTAGCCAGAACTGAAAGGCAGGAATGGGGTCATGATAGAGGCCTGTGAGGAAGTCTCAAAGAACAGAGAAATATTGTGTGCTTTATTAGCTCTTTACTTTGCCCAGGTTGGCTCATCCCTTCTTTGTTACCTTTCTGTGAGGGCATGTCCTACAGTCCACAGATTGGTTTGGGTTTCTTCTTTGACCACCCTCATTCTCAATAATATGCTTTTTGTTTGATTGGAGTATTTTGGTGCCTGTTACCTGATTCTGTGACACCTCACGATTACATAGGATGTTGTGCTTCTTCCATGTAAGTTTGTTGCCTCACTGCTAGATGACTACTTGTTTAACTTCTAGATCTGTGATCTTAAAGGGGGCCATCAGCTTTCTTCACCACATTTATTTGTGCACTCATTTTGTTTTCTGTAATTGTGTTTGGAGGGTGAGCATTACAGAATGCCAGGTTATTGGGAAAAAATGTTCTTGCATTGAGGGAAGGCTTGAACAGAGGCCCAGAGTCCATCAATTTCCTCAATGTATTGACATGTAAATAGTTCAACATAGGTCAATGCTCCTATTTTTATCAATTGACATAGTTACATAAGTGCACACCTATGTTTATACCTTCACCATAGCTTTGCTTCTTAGGTTTTTCTTCTGTTTCCTTTTACCCTCCTCCTTACCCACTAGCACACTCATCCTTCTGCTTCTTAGTAATTCACCTCAGTTAAATTGCTATTTTTCCAATGTCACATGAATTGGGATCTCTAACTCCTCCTTGTTATTTTTAATTCCCTAGTTGTTCCCCTCTCTATTGCATTGTTGGATCATTGCTCCCTTCCCTGTTTCCTCCCCCCAGGTTCCTCTGAAATCTTTGGTCCTTGCTTTCTCCTTGGGCTTTTTTTCCCATGCCTACTTTATATTGGTAGGCAAAACAATAATAGAGAGAAAAAAAAGATTGAAGAAAGAGAGACAGAGAGAGAGAGAAAAGAAAAAAGCATATATAATTCCAAATCTGTCTGCTGACCTTTATGATGATATCCCCAGCAGTTCTGGAGGGTTTCAGGAACTAACCCTCCCAGGCTGAAGTTTATTTTGGGACCTCCTAGGGGGTTTTGTGGTTTTATTTTCCTTCATACATCAATTTGTCCCACTGTGAGAGTGATCACGCCCTGCTGTGTGTCCCGAGTATTGTCCTCCGTATGGGTAGGCCCCAGCAACATAACATCATGCCTCAAGCTGTTGTCAGTCCTATAGTCCTCTCTGTCTTAGCAGCTCTGCATGCAGGGATGTCATCCCCAGAACTTGGTATGTCTGTGTGGGGTCTAGTCCCTCACTTTCTCTTTTTCCTTCTTGTCTTGCTTCTGAATGTACACGGCAGGCAGGCCCCTCTCCCTGACCTGTAGGTTTAGTGTTGATCTCTGTAGCTCATATCTCTTTTTGGGGGTGGCTGGTTATGGTGGTGGTGGCAGCAGTTTACCTCTGATTGGGGCTCGCTCTGTACACCTCTCAGACGCTGAGTTTTTTCATATGATTACATTGCCTTCAAAATTTAGCACTCTCAGATGAGGTTTGCACTCACACTTCCCTTTTTGTGGAGATATAGATGGCACTCTCCTGCTGGGTGATTTATTGCCCTACTCCCCCAGTGCCATGGTCCCCTGTTTTTTTCTTTCCGTTTTCTCCCTGCCTCCCTTCCTCCCCTCCTTTCTCTTCTTTATATTGGAATGAGATGGACATTCTGGGATTTGGTCCGTCCCCCACCCATTTGCCCTACCTCAGCCTATAAAGTGTGAGTTAAGTGACTTTTCTTCTATACCTATTGTGCTGATTTTACTTACTTCAGTAGACTCATGTTACCCTTCTTAATTGACTGAATTCTCAGCATAATAACCTCTAGTGTTTTCCATGAGATGATATGTTTCATGTGACCAATAATGCTTTTTAGTCATGCATAGTACTCCACTCTTTGTATGTGCCAGAGTTTCCTAATCCACTTGACTATCAATGAAAATTTAAATTGTTCCCAATTCTCTGCAATTGTGAATTGTGCTGTAATAAACATCAGAGTGGAGAAAACAGGTATTGTTCTATTTCTTATCTCTTCTGGGTATATGCCTAGCAGAGCAATTACTGGGTCATTAGGTAACACAATTTCCATTTGCTTTAGATTTCACCAGATGACCTCCCACAGGGACTGCATATATTTACAGGAGCACCAGCAGTGGAGGAGCATTCTTATCTACCACATTCTCTAGCATTTGTTGCTCTCTGATTTTCTGACTTAGGCAATCTTCAAGGGTGTTAAGTGGTATCTCATAGTTTTATTAATTTGTATTTTTTCCATTTGCTAATGATCAGGAATGTTTTCTCATATGTTAATTGTCCATTCGAATCTTCTCCACAGTGAAATGTCTGTGTAGGACTTTTGCCTGCTTCCTCAGTGGGTTAACTGTTTTCTTCTTTTTCAGGCCAGGAGGGTATTGTAGATTTTAGTAATAAAATCTTTTGTCAGTTGTGTCATTGCTAAAATTTCTCTCCCAGTCTGTGGCTCCTCTTGTTGCTCTTTTGGTGCAGTCTTTTGACACACACAGGTGTTTTATCCTTAGTATATCCCACTGGTCAATTTCATTTCACCTGTGCCCTTTCCTATATGTTAGCCTATGTGTTCCGTGAGCCAAAATTCTTAGGTTTGTCCTGATTCATGTGCCTGAGGTAAGGTATGCACAGCTGTCTATCTGCTCATGGATTTTGACCCTGCGTTTTTGCATCTTTTCTATTTGTCTTACCATCTGTCATTATTCTAGTATCACAATGCTTTGACAATTGTACCTGTATAGTAGATGTTAAAGTCACCACGCTACTGGAGTATACATTGCTTGTCATACACTGTCATACAATGCTGCTGACCTACTTGGCTTTTTGCTGCCTGTGGTCAGATTGCTTGAATTAGTCTAGAGTGGACTCCGTTGTCTGCTTCTTTGATTTGTACCTGGCAGCCCTAAAGATGTGAAGACTTATCTGTCTCATGGAAGAGAATTGCACTGAGTCATTTGTATTACTCCTTAGATTACTTAGCTGTTTATTTCATGTTATATATATGTATATATATATGTGTGTGTGTGTGTGTGTGTGTGTGTGTGTGTATGTGTGTGTTCTGGTTTTGTTTCTCTAGAGAACCCTGTCTAATATAGAAGAGTACTGCCTTCTTGATCTCCTCTTTCATGGACTTGTCTGATGTACATAGCAAACCAATAAACTTCTGTCAATTGATCTTGTATATCACCACTTTTCTGTATTCTTCTGTCTATGGCCATTCTCCTGTTATGGAGCTTTTGGGGTTTTCAATGTAGAGAATCATGTCACCTACAAATAGCAATAGTTTCACCTTCTCTTCCAGACCAATATCTTTAATTTCCTTCTGCTGACTTATGTTGTTAGCTAGGACCCCCAGTGCAATGTGGAAAAGAAATGGGGACAAAGAGCCATCTTGCCTAGTTCCCTTTTTCAGTGAGATTGTTTTAGTCCTTTCTCTGATTACTCTTGTCTTTTCATAAGTAATTTGTATTAACTTGAGGAATTTCCCTTTCATTTCTCCCTTTTTAGGGGTCTTCATTAGGAATGGATGTTATAGGTTGTCAAATATGTGATTCTTATCCTTTTTTCTAATCAATGTGGTAAAAAATATTGATAGACTTTCAGATATTAAACTGCTTCTGTATCACTAGATCATGATGGATAATATGCTTTATATACTTTTATATTCTAATGTCCAATATATTGTTAAGGATTTTTGCATCTATGTTCATTAGAGATATTGGTTTGCAATTCTCTATTCCTATGGGATCCTTACCCTGTTTGGATATTTAAATAATACTTGCTTTGTAGAATGAATTTGGGAGTTTGTCATCTTTTTCTACTCTCTGGAATAATTTGTGAATATTGGTGTCAGTTCTTTCCTGAATGGTAGACATCTATTGTGAAATCGTCTGGTCCAAGGACTTTTTCCATTGGTACTTTTGTGATAATCATAAGCCATTACTTCTTTTGCTATGGATTTGTTGAAGTTCTTGACCTCTATTTGGGATCATCTAGGGAGAGATTGCTTTTCCAGCTATTTGTCCATTTCTGATATGTTGTTGAATTCATTAGAACACTTTCATAGTACTTTGTGATTATTCTTTTAATCTCGATGAGCACTTTTGTGATTTCTCCTGCTTCATCCCTCCTTCTTTTCTTGGTTAGGTTTACTATAGACTGTCAATTTTGTTGATCCTTTCAATGAACCAGCTTTTTGCTGCATTGCTTCTTTTTGCATTGTTTTTTGTCTTTTCACTCAAGTAACCCTGTCCATTTTTTTTTCCCTTTTCTTTTGCCCTTGGAGTGTTTGTTCTGTGGACTCTGTTCTAGTGGTGGGGGATTTTGTGATGGTGTATCAGTCATAATTCTCTCTTACTATTTCATAGGTTCATATTCTAACAAGTCTGCAAGCTTCCTCTGATAGCAGTTTTTGCTGAATCCCATAGGTTTTGGTACCTTGTATTTTCATTCTCATTAGTTTCTAGAAATGCCCTAGCTTCCTCTTTAATTTAAACCCATAGTCAATTGCATTGTAGAGGATATTTATTCATCCTGCAATTGTTTGTACTTATTTTTCTGATTATCCTTTTGTTGATATTTATCTTCATGGCATGGTGGTCTGAGAGGGACATCTTAGTAATCTCTATGTGTTTGAATTTACTCAGGTTTGACTTGTGTCCCTGCATGAGGTCTATTTTTGTAAAAGAACAATGCACCCTTGAAAAGAATATGATTTTTTTTTTTTTACATTTGGATGGAGAGCTATATATTTATCAGGTCCAGTCGGCTAATTGTAACCTTTAGCTTTGCAGCACCCCCCCCCCGCTGCATGTCTTTCCCATTGATCTCTCTTTCTCTAATAGTAGTGTACTAAAGTCACTTACAATGATTGCTGTACCTGTAATTTCTTTTTCCATTTTTTAAATAGCTCGATGAATTTTGCAGGTCTATCATTAGGTGTATATATATTTATTATGCTCACTGGTTCCTGGTAAAGTGATACTTTGTACATTATATAGTGCCTATCATTGTCTGTTGTTTTAGTCTGCACCTTGAAGTCGATTTTGTTGGTGCTTATGATTGCAATGCCTTCTCTGTTTTTAAAATTTGCTGTTTGCCTGGTATATTTTTCTCCAGACTTTTATTCTTAATCAATTTTTGTCTGCAAGCATAATATCGGTAACTTGTAGGCCACAGATTGATGGGTTATGTTTTCTGAACCATTGTCTTTCTTTAAAAAAATCATTTTATTGGAGGCTCATACATCTCTAGTCACAATATGTGCATACATTGTGTTAATATTGACATCTTTTTGGGAGGAGGATGGAGTTCTCATA
>PVJH01030686.1:0-24521 GCA_004026705.1 Nesogale talazaci
GAAGGACATCGTGCTCCTTGAGGAGATGGGTGGACACACTGGCTGCCTTAGTGGGTGCCCCCTCAAGACCAGTTGTGAGGGTGACCCAGGATGAGGCCGTGTCCCCTTCTGTTCTGCACCAGGCCGCTCGAGGGTCCTAGATTGAGTTCAAGTTCATGTTGACATCCTTTGCTTAGTACTGAACACATAGAATTTATGCATACATCTACACATGCACTAACACACAGAGGACGTTGCTGTTTGGTGCTGTACAGTCAGAGCCTACCCACAGAGACCTGTATACACAGAATGCACCACCGCTCAATCCAGCACCAGCCTCACCATGGTTCTGATGTTTGAGCTCATTGTGGCAGCCACGGTGTCAGGCCCTCCCGCCCA
Organism: Nesogale talazaci; assembly: GCA_004026705.1. Taxonomy (NCBI): domain Eukaryota; kingdom Metazoa; phylum Chordata; class Mammalia; order Afrosoricida; family Tenrecidae; genus Nesogale; species Nesogale talazaci. The sequence continues at coordinate 379 of PVJH01030686.1, forward strand.
GGGTCTTCCTCCTTCCCTCTGCCCCTCCGCTTCGCAAACATGATGTCCTTCTCTGGGGGCTGGTCTCTCCCGATAGCGTGTCCAAAGTGCGTGAGACAGTCTTCCTCTCCTGGCATTGGAGAAGAAGTGGGGCCGTACTTCAGACAGATCTTTTTATTCTTTCGACGGTTCATGTTACTTTCCAGATTCTTCACCAGCACCGTAATTCAAATGCACCGATTCTCTTTCACTTTTCCTTATTCAATGCACATGAATATATGCACACACACACACACACACTCACGAGACATTCCAATTTCCTGTAATAGGAGTCTCATACCCATTTGGCATTGAGAGGAGTTGGATTCGTGGCCTTGGTTCATTGCATTGTTGTCTTGGGCAATACCAGGGCTCCCATCTTTGTGCTCAATGCGCTACCATGGGGCGAAAATGTGAGATCAATGATGGGGGGGGGGCAGAGTGGACATTCATTTAATATAAATTGGATTTTTCTGAATGATTTTCCCCTGGGGCACATTGGCTAGCTCATATCTTTGCAATGATTCAGAGTTTGTAGCTGTATTCTGTAACTGTTACATGGTTACTGAGCAGGGGATGCTCCTTTTGGGGGTCCCCTCAAGCTCAAAGGGGTCTTGCCGGTCTTTGTCTTTTTTTAATGTATTTTATTAGAGCACTCTGTTCACACATGGTCCAACAACATTCAAATAATAAAACAAGTAGAATCAGGTGTCTTCAAGCATCATAGCCAGTGGCACCTTACTCGTCTATGATCTTACCAGTCTCCAACCACATCAGGGGCCACCAAGCCATTCAGCAGAGCTTCCTGAACTGGGAGCTGTTTGAGGCGACCAATCTGTCTATGTCTGACCATTACTGACTATGTTTTTCAGGCTCTGAATAGCTATAGGGAATCTTACACACACACACACACACACACCACCAGCAGCAGCAAAGAGTTAAGCCACAGCTTTATTGAAGCATAGAGTCATTTGAAAACGAAGTGACGCTGTGCAGGGTAACACTTTTAAAAAAAATCATTTTATTGGGGAGCTTCTAGTTTTTAAATGGCACTTTCAAAGGGGAGGGGATTGTCCCCTCTGTAGATGGTCAAGCAACTTTCTAATGAGTTACTCCCGTCAGCTTTGGGTCTTATGGGTCTTTTCTCTCAAATTTATCTCAGCTGCCGCTCTGGGCCAGCACGTCATAGAATTATCTCTGAGTACCATCTTGTGCCAGGATTTTCACAAGGGCATGGTTTCACGGTTAAGGTGTTTACCATGCCAGCTCTCAGAGTCATTTGTGTGTAACTTGTTCTTCCAAGGTTCTTGGTGAATTCCCTCAGCAGTTAGGGGCAGAACCCCTATTCTGTTTCTGTCCATCAGATTCTTGGGAAAATGGAGAGTCCACTTTGTAGCACAGAATTGATCCCACAAGAGAGACAAACGGGCCCACACGAAGCAGGATCAGTGAGAGTCCACCACGTCCTGTTCCAGAAGAGAAGACGCTGGCAGTCTGAGTGGCCGTGCATCCAGGGTGGACGGACAGACTCGGCTGCTGAGTGAATTATACTAACTCGTCCCACACCGAGAGCTCATTGTACACCAACGTGCCTGCTTCTCTGCCTTGAGGCTGCTCTTGCAGAGAGAAGGCTGACTGAGTTCATTCCACGGACGCAGTGGTTGCAGCAGGATCAGACATCACCGTGATGGCGAGGATGCTGTAAAACAGGCCAGTGTTTGTTTCTGTTGTCTGTAGGGTCACTGAGTTAGAACGGACTTAAGGCGCTTGACACTACCACCACCACCACCAAATCAGCAACAACAGATGCTATTTAAAACCTTTACCAAGTTCCCATTGACTCCTGGGCTAATAAAACCATATTCTTCTAAATATTAAAAGCACTTTTAGATGCATTAAAAAAAATCTCCTGTTCTTCCAACATTCCTTTTGCAAATGATGGGAGTGAATGCTCAAAGGCAAGTGGCAAATAAAACTTGCACAGCAAGTGATCTGGGTCCAGGAGGTGAGTGTCTATTTTCACAGTGGGCCGCTGTTCCCCAAATAGGATTATGAAAAGGTGTTGATTATCTCCCAACCCAAACCCACTGCCTTCAAGTCAGTTCTGACTCATAGTGGTTCTGTTTAGGGCTTCTGATACTGTGACTCTTTCCAGGAGCACACGGTCTCGTCTTTCTCTTGAGGAGCTGATGGTGGGTTTGAACTGCCAACAGTCCAGTGCTTGTGATCAGCAGGCCAGTGTTTACCTGACCAAGATCCTAGGCCTCTTAGGCCCTGGTAGTGAAACAACACACGCCCAATTGTTCGAGTTTGAGAAAGCAAAGAGAAATTCATCGCCCAGAGATAATACTACTGACCCACCCTCTCAACTCATTTTCTTCTATTCTTTTTCTCTCTGTATTAAAGAACCCCATTTGCTAAAATACAAGGGGATATCCCCTCCAAAACAGAAAAAGCTCCGCTGGGCAAAACTGTCACAATGCACATTTTTCCTGCTAGGCAAGCATTGAACGACTCGCTCTAAATGCATCCAGTGGTATCCCCTGGGGAGTTTCTCTCTGGTCACAGTGAATTTTTCCATAAAAGCAGTTTCACTTGAATCTCATTTTTTTGGTGATGGCTGATTTAAGAGAACAGTGTGAGGCTGTGAAATTTTGTTTCCTGTTCAGGAAAAAGGCCACAGAAACTCTTGTTATATTGCACACAGTTGACAAAGCCAGAGCGATGGGAAAAATTCAAGGGTATGAGAGGTTTTTCTCAGACATCCGTCAACTACCTGAATGGATGAAAACGTCGACTTACAGTCCTTTTGGAGTTTTTTTTCCACCAGGTCAGATTGTTAATCAAGCTTTCTACTTAGAGGTTCTGAAAGGTGTGTGTAATTGTGTGACAATTGCACCAGAGCCCTGGTGGGGGAGTGGGTTAGGAGTGGGACTGCGAGCACAAGGCCAGTATTTTAAAATCCCCATGGGAGAAAGAGGAGTCTGTCTGCGTCTCTAAAGTTACAATCTGGGGAACCCACAGGGCAGTTCTGCTCTGTCCGATGGGATTTCTATGGGTTGCAATCGACCCTTGGGAAGGAGCACCCTTCTCATTGCCCGTATGGTCCCCTCACTTTGCACCGCCATTCTGGCCAGGCCCCCCCCCCTCCCCTCCCGCCCCTGCTTGTCACTTCAATGGCCACACGGTGCTGAGGACATGCTTATTTCCAGGGTCTCCACAATCAGACCTTGGTCTTCCTCTTAGCCAATGGCCAATACCACTGCAGATGCCCCGGGAAAGGAAGGGGGGGGCGAGCAAGGTGGGACGGAGACCCAGAACCTGGGAAGTCAGGCCTGAGGAATGGTCAAGAGGGCAAGGAAAAGAGAGAAGGGAAGTGGAAAGAACTTCAGGGAAATGCGAGCGGTAGGGGGTCAGTAGGGGGCAAGTGATGGCAGGCGTCTGTGTGCACCCACCTTGTTGTCTTGACAAGGATGCCGGGTGTCCCAGGACGTGCAGGAGCGCCCAGTGGTCGGGTCTCTGTGGGTGCTGAGGAGGCCTGTGGGGAATCGTGTCTGCGTGGTGGTCAGGCTAAAATAGCTGATTTTATCGGGACGCTGCTTCTGAGAGTCCCTGGGGGAAGGGATGAGGCATGTGTGTGTGCAGACAGGGACATACATACATACATACACATACACACACGGTGCACTCTGTGGTGATCACTGGCCATCTGTTGTTGTTGTTCATTCCGTTGGGTTCAGTCCAGCTCAAGTTGAACTCCTGTACCATGGCATCAAATGCTGTCCTCTCCTGGGCCATCTCCCCAGTCTGTGGTTCTCCTGGGACCCTTTATGCAGAGGCACCCTCTGGGGTGCTCCTTTTGCAGTGCCAGATTGGATCATGCTCTGTTGGGAAGATCCATAGGGTTTCCGTGGAGCAGTCCTGAGGCCTCTCTTTGCCGTCTGTCTTAGTCTGGAAGCTCTGATGAAATCCATGGGCAACTCTGCTGGTGGCGTAGCACTTCAGAGTGTTCCTTTCTGAGCACAGAGTTTATGGAAGGCTCTCATCACGGAAGCCCCTAAATCCAGGTCTGTGAGTCTCCACGTCCATTCAACCTCTGTGATAGTTAAAGTTTATTGTGCCCACCTGGCCAATGAGCACATGTGGGATTAATTGAAGGGCAGAGAGATAAATTGTTTGGTGAGCCTCACCCTTCTAGTTCTCAGGTCTCTTGTTTTCTGATGGTCGGACCAGTGTGCCTTAGTGAATTCCCTGCTTCAGTTGGCCAGGCTCACTTCCTGTGAGACATCCCTGAGGAGAAGCCACATGGACCTGCCTTGATGCAGTCCTGGGTGCTGAAGCAGCCGTGTGGAGAATCCTGCCAGCGCCGAGTTGCTGACATGCTCACGGCTTTCTTCCTGCAGTCGGCAGCATTGCGTGTGTTTTGTGAGATGGAGGAGAGCTTTGTAGATCTGTGTCAGACATATGGGCTCATGTTGGACTTCTGGGCTTGGCCAGCACTGGGTTGGGATGCTTTCTTAATGTACACTCACCCTTTATCTAAAACTCTCTCATAAAATGTGAGGGTCTATGAATTTTGTTTCGCTAGTCTGCTCAGTTTTCAGTTTCCTGGTGAGGGTCTCTCTGGGTCGGAACCGATTCGATGGCACCTAACAGCTTAACAAGGACGTGAAGTGGCTCAAGGGGGCACAGGACTGAGCAGTGTTTCCTCCTGTGGAACCTAAGGCTGCTTTGAGCTAGAACCAATTCCACATGGCCAATGGCGCCATCTGACAACGTGGCTAACAGCCTCCATGCAGGCAGAGTGCACCGAAGAGCTGGTTACTGCGCCTCCCCCAGCGGGTGCAGGGAGTAACGGCTTCACCCATAGGGACTTGCCTGGTGTGGCCTGAATGGAAATTGGGGTCTTACCCCCATGGGGGTCACGAGTCAGGTCCTGACTGTCTTGGTGAGAGGGTCCTGGACTCATCTTGGAAGCTCTTCCGTCTCACCTAAAGCAAGTGTCCCAGTGATAGTCCTGTACCTGTCACCCCACCTCGAACTGTGATGTGTTATTCACAGTCTGTCATGTTTCTGTAACGGTTCCATTGCCTCCCACATTTGGTGTCACCTTCTGAATCTCCACCCACTGTTAGCTGCCATTTCCACCGTGTGGTAAGAGTCTCTCTCATCTGGAGAATGTGGCTGTCTTTGGCCTTTGGTCTTTTCCTGTTTCTGGCTTAATAGATATATTAGATCTGGGATCAGAGGTCTCTTTTGTACAAAGCACAACACCAAACCATCATTGTATCATAAACTGTCAGACATCCATCGACAGCCAATGCAGTCAGATTTCTCCAGGGATCCTTGACACAATGTTCTCCCCATCCTCTTCTTCAGGATTTGAACACCACGTCTTCATTCCTAAGCTAAGTTTCATTAATCTCATGTTTGTGTGTGCATGCGTGTGCCAGTTTGTGTGAAACTAGTTCAAGTGTTCCAAAGACTTTAGGTCCATCTCAGTTTCACTTTTACTCCTCTTAGAATCACTCAGACCAGTGTTCCGGGCCGATGGGTAAGGAATTGGGAAGGTTTTGAAGGATGGGACCCTCTCTCTTTTAAAATTTAATTTTATTCACTTATTCTTATTACCATGTTCCCTTTTATATGTGGAAGGTAACTCGTATAAAGGAAAATATACTCTATGGAGTAGGACAGTCCATCTCATCCAAATAGTGACAATGTCCCAGCAAACCCCACCTCCCCCATCCCTCCCACCCCCATCCTGCCTCATGTACCTTTTTTTCATTTTCAAATTAAAAGATAATTTTATTAGGGGCTCTTACAGCTCTTTAACAATCCATGCATCAATTATATCAATTATATTTGTACATATGTTACCATCATTATTTTCTAAACATTTACTTTCTGTTTGAGCCCTTGCTATCAACTCCTCTCCCCACCTCCTCCCCGTAACTGACTGCTGGCTCTGGTTTCTGTTATTCATCCCTGGAGGTGGGGGTGGGGTGTGGGGCTTCTGGATAGGTCATTATGATCGGTTCCCCCTTCCCCCCCTCCTCTCCCCAACTTTCTTTCCCCTACCCTCCTGGTATCACTACTTCCATTTCTATTCCTAGATTCCATGTGTTGTGAGCTCTTATATCTATTTTTAAAATCATCTTATTGGGGTCTCATACAACTCTTATCACAATTCATTGTGTCAAGTACATTTGTGCATTTGTTGCCATCATCATTCTCAAAACATCTTCTTTCTACTTGAGCCCTTGGTATCAGTTCCTCATTTTCCCTCTCCCTCACGCACCCTCCCTCCTTCATGATCCCTTGACAATTTATAAATCACTATTAATTTTTCTAGTCTTACACTGCTTGATGTCTTCCTTCACCCACTTTTCTGTTGTGGATCCCCCAGGGAGGGGGTTATTTATATGTAGATCATATGTGGTTCCTCCTTTCTTTCCCATCCTTTCCCTTACCCTCATGGTATTGCTACACTTATTATTGGTCCTGAGAGGTTTATCTGTCCTGGATTCCCCATGTTTCTGGCTCCTATCTGTACCAGTGTACATTCTCTTGTCTAGCCAGATTTGTAAGGTAGAATTGGGATCATGATAGTGGTGGGGAGAAAGCATTAAAGAACTAGAGGAAAATTGTATGTTTCTTCATTGCTACACTGCACTCTGACTGGCTCTTCTTCTCCCCAAGACCCTTCTGTAAGGGGATGTCCAGTTGCCTACAGATAGGTTTTGGGTCTCCACGCCACACTCCCTCTCATTCACAATGATGGATTTCTTGTTCTTTGATGCCTCATAACTGATCCCTTTGACACCTCGTGATCACACAGGCTGGTGTGCTTCTTCCATGTGGGCTTTGTTGCTTCTGAGCTAAATGACCACTTGTTTATCTTCAAGACTCCAGATGCTATATCTCTTGATAGCTGGGCACCATCAGTTTTCTTCCCCACACTTGCTTATGCTTTATCTTCAGTGATTGTGTCGGGAAGGTGAGCATCATGAAATGCCAGTTTAATAGAAGAAAGTGTTCTTGCATTGAGGGAGTAATTGAATAGAGATCTGAATACTAAACCTGTAAATATATGCACATAGATCTATGTCCTGATCATCATATGTAAATATATTTGCATACGTACATGCCTGTATGTAGACCTCCATAAATGCCCTTTGCCTCCTACTTCTTTTCTCTATTTCCTTTTACTTTCCTCTTGTCCCACTGTCATGTCTAGCCTTCATTTGGATTTCAGTAATTCCTCTCGGTTACATTGCCCTTGTAACCAGACCTCCTAGACACTCTTCACCACCGATTTTTGGATCACTTGATGTTGACTTGTTCCTGAGTTTTTTTCTTTAGTTTAGTTTAGTTTGTTCGTTTGTTTGTTTTTGTTGGGCATCACTGCCTCTGGTGGTTGTGGGACCTACCCAGCGCTGCTCCTGAGAACCGCCGCTGGATTTGAACTGCCAAGCCGGCGAGCCACAGTCCCACCCTCAACCACTTACACCACCGGGGCTCAGCCCCGTCCCTGTTTTTTTTTTTTTTTTTAACATCACTTCCTTTCCCCTGCCTCCACCCTCTCCCATGTCCCCCTAAATGGTCAGTCTGTTGTTTTTTCCTCCAGGTTGCTTATCCCGCCTAGCTTATCTAGATAGACCTGCAGAGATAACAATATGTACACACACAAAAGAGAGCAAAACAAAGCAACAAAAGAAAACAAAGCAATAACATCAGCAATAACAACCAATGACAAAAAAAGGGAAAAGCCTGTAAATAGTTCGAGGTCGGTTTGTTGACCTTTAGGTGCTTTTTCCGGTGGAGTCTGATGAGGTGGCACATCCTGACCCCAAAGTCTATTTTTGGTATTCCCTAGGGATTCTGTTGTTCTGCTTCCCTTGCTGTTCTGCTGCACGCCCTTAGTGTTTCACCTCTGTGTGGTGGGGTCAGATCGGGCACAATTCCTGCACTGTGCCTCCAGCAATGTCCCCTGTAGCGCTTTGGGTCAGTGAAGGACGTCGTGTCTCATAGTGGGGCCAGCCCTAGGGTCCTCTCTGTGCTTTGGCTGCTCGGAACAGGAATAGTGTTCTCAGGGCTTGGTGGGCCAGGATGTGCTCCATTCACTCTTCCCCTTGCTTTGCTCCTGTGAGCTCTGTTCAGACATGTCCCTCTGCCTGAGCTGTAGCTTCGGTACTGTCTGCTAACTGGGGGGAGGTGGTGGTGGGAGCTCTTATCTCTTCTCTGTACCTGTGCATATGCTCTGGTCTAGCCCGTGGTGAAAGGCAGGACAGGGGTCATGATAATGGGGAGTGAGGAAGCCTCAAGGAATCAGAAGAATATTCTGTGTTTCATCAGGGCTCTGCTGCTTGACTCATTTTTCTTTTCTCATCAACCGTCCCTCTGTCTATTCCTGTCCCTTCCCGCTCCCCCATCCCCTCCCACCTTGGTCTCATCGTCGCCTTCAAAATATTTTCTTTTGGTGTGAAAATCAGTTTTATTCTCCTTTAAAATAATAATGGTCTCATGAAATATGTACCTTTATGGGGTTGACTCACTGCTGAGCATCATGGTTTCCGCTTTTGTGCATGCCATGAGGTGTTGAACTGATTCCTCATGTGTGGGCCGGGGTTGGACAAGGCAGCGCCCTGGACCAAGCAGCTCCTTGAACACTTTTGCACCGGCCTCACAAGAAGGAGATGAGCAACTTCCTGAACTTTGTCACCTCTGCCTCTAGCATCTCATGTGCTCCCCCTCTGACATTCCGGGAAACAATTTTGTGAAACAGGATGATTGCTCATAGGTCATCTCCCAACCCAAACTTGCAAACGCAGCCTGGGAAACTTCCCCTTTCTTCTGTTAGCCCACATGTTTGTAGCTCAGACCCTATATATGTCCTACTGCCGCAATACCGGTGTGGCTTCCCTGGTCTAACGCTTGGCCTCGGAACTGCCCAGGAGCTCAAGATGCTCCTGTCTGTCTGTCTGGCTCTTTCTCTGCTGTCCCTTCCCTTCCCCAAAGTCCTTCATTACCTCCAATAAAACCTACATATTTGCATTTCATCCCTAACTAAGCTCCGTCTCCTTCTGGTGACAATGTCTCAACCTCTCATCTCACACTGCTTTTGAAGGCAGCCTCCTATTCCTGTGTGCGTGTGCGTGTGTGTGTGTGTGTGTGTGTGTGTGCGTGTGTGTGTGTGTGTGTGTGTGTGTACCTGAGTCTGCTTCTCCTCTTCTCTGCAGACCAAGTGTTTCCATCTTTTTGCTGCTATAGAAATTGCTTCGGTAAAGATGGCTGTGCACATGTCCATTCATGGTTTGTTCTTTTTTTTTTTTCTCTCTTTAGAGTAGAGACCAAGCAGAGCAACTGCAGGATCATAAGGTGTCTTACATTTGCATTTGTTGAAGGAGGCGACCATACTTTTCCACGATGGTTGTACAATCCTCCAATCCCACCAGCTGCCTATGAATGTTGCAATCACCCCGTGCTTATCATCATCATGATCACCATCATCATTTTTCATTTTTCCAATAATGTCCAGGTAAAACGCTATCTTGTTTTCATTTGTATTTCGCTGATGGCTATTGTACCTGAACGGTTCTTTATCTGATGGCTTGCCGCCTGGATACCATCTCATGAATCCTATTCGGCGGGCTTGCTTTTTAAGAAGCCACCCACCTGGGGAGTGGTGAATACCGACACCGTCCTTTTGAAGGAGACATGTGGATTTATCCTGGCAGATAAGAGAAGGTGCTGTCTAAAAAAAAAAAAATACTGCTTAGAAATCACAGATGTGGATGCAGCCTGGCTACATTGTGGGCAGCAAGCTCTCAGACCTTCGGCCTCCCAGGCTGGCTGGGCCGGCAGTGGTTAGTCTGCCCCGAGAAGACACTTGCTCTTCTGCCAAAGTGCAACCGAAAACATTTTGGTCGTTCAATAATTCAGGCGTCGTCTCAGTTAAAATGCTCCTCTGCCTTTTCGGCTCCTCTTAAAACTCAGAGTAGGAAGTAGAGCACAGTGAGGGGAAACCACTTAAAGCATATGTTGGGTGAGCCTCTTTGTTCCTAGAATATTTTTAGCTTGAAGGCCTAAGGAAGGAGATAGCAAACCAGATTTGAAATGGAGTCTTCAAGGAATGCCTTTGTCTTTAACTCTGCATACCCAAGAGTTCATTTGCCACGCAGATCATGTTTCAGCTTCGATTTCCCCTCCATTCCCTTTGTGAAGGCCTGGGGGGAGGGAGAATGGGGTTACCCAGCCTCTATATCTTCATGTTGCTCCATTAGGGAAAGGGTTAGTGCAGGCGTTATTCTGGGTGGACTAGAGAAACAAATTCATAGACACTCATATGTGTATAAGAGCTTTCTATCCAAGAGTAATTGTATATTAAGAAAACATCCCAGTATCCAGTTCAGTTCAAGTCCCTAAGTCTGATATTAGCCCATATGTCTGAGACCAGTCTATAAATTCCTCTTCAGACTCACACAACACATGCAATGATGCCAAATGTAGGAAGATGACAGGCCAGTGGATGGAAAGTCTTGGGGATCCAGTGGTGGTGGAAAAATTTCAGCACTGGGATACGTTTCCATGTGACTCCTCCAGTTCCAGGACTTTGGCTCCATCAGCATCACTCCATGAGGCTTGTCAACAGTAAAAGGAATCAGAGAGAGTGTGTGGAAGGAAGGAAGACAGGAGTTCCCAGGATCCTCAAGAGAAGGCCATGCCCACACAGAGGCTTCATTGGCTATGACCTGATTGATAGGATAGACTCCACCGCTTCACAAGTTGGCAGGATACTATGTAACTGCAACAGAGGTTTAGAAACTTAAAAACAAATCAATAAAATGGACTATTTTGAACATTGTAGATGTTTTTGATGACCCTCAACCTTCCTAAGCATGACGTCATTTTCCAGGGATTTGTCCCTTCTGATAACATATCCAAAGTGTGTGAGATGAAGTCTTGCCACCTTTTCTTCCAAGAAGCGTTCCAGCTGTGCTTCCATCAAGGATAAATTAAGACGTTCCCTGCTCTCCCCCCACCCCCAATAAAATGTGTTGTTTGAAATCTTGACTATTGCATTCAGGAGTGCTGACTGTGGATCCAAGTAAAATGAAATCCTTGGCAATTTTTCCCTGCTCTCCATTGGTCGTGTTGTTGTCTGTTATGATCATTTGCAGTCTCTTTACAATGAGTTACAATCCATACTAAAGGCTGCCACCTTGGATTTCATAAGCAAGTCCTTCAAGTGTGTTGTTGCTAAGCCTTCCTCCAATTCATTCTTTTTAAAAAACAGTTTTGTTGGCATTTAATTCACATATAGTTCACACATAAAATGGAATCTTTTGAACATAGTAGATGTTTTGATGACCCTCTACCTTCCCAAACATGATGTCTTCCTCCAGGGAAAGATAACATGTCCAAAGCGTGGGAGATGAAGTCTTGCCATCCTTGCTTCTAAGAAGCATTCCTCAATAGTTCAATCATATCAAGATGAGCGGTACAGTCATCACCACAATCAGCTTTAGAATATTTTCTTCATTCTTGTACTCATCATTATCAGTTCACCATTTCCTCCCAGCCTCCCCTGCCACACCACAAAGAGGCCATTAATCTAGTTACTGTTTCCACCCACCCTCCTCCCCATGACTTCGAAGTAACTAATCACCTCTTAAAAGACCTGTATCTTCAACAAGATCATCTTCATGGGCAGGTGTCAGCACCTCAGCTGTTGTTGTTCTTGTGAGGTGCTCTAGAATCAGCTTCAACTCATGGTGGCCTATGTTGACCAGAATGAAATGGTGAATCATTCTCTTCTTTGTTATCTTTGAGTTCATTGGGGTAGCCATTAAGCCAATCCATCTTGTCCTGTGTCTTCCTCTTTTGTTACTGACCTACTTTAGCAAGGATGCGTGTCCTTTGTGCAGGACTGGTGTCCTCCAACAATATGTCCGTACTATTTGATATCAAGTCTCATGGTCCTCACAGCTAAGGAGCATCCCGGCTTTACCTCTTCCAAGACAGACTAACTTCTTCTTCTGGAAGTCCATAGTACAGTCAATGTTCTTCATTAACATGTCAATTTGCACGTTGAGTCTACTCTGTTCTTCCCTGTTCATTTTCCAACTCTCACACGTACACGAAGCAATGGGAAATATCGCAATTTGGGCCAGGCACCTCTTAGTTCTCAAAGTGACATCCTGCTTTCTCAACACTTTAAAGGTGTCTTGGATAGAAGATGTGCCCAATGTAGCATGTTTGATTTCTTGACGGCTGCTTCCATGAGTATTGGTTGTCGATCCAAGCAAAATGAAATCCTCATTGGCTTCAATGTTTTCTCCATCCATCGCAATGTTGTCTGTTGACGTCATTGTGAGGATTTGGGTTTTCTTCCCATGGGGCTGCCATCCCTACTGAAGGCTGCAGTCTTTAATTCTTATCAACAAATGTCTCAGGTTCTCTTGACTTTCTTTCAGTGAACAAAGCTGGGTCATCAGCATATCACAGGGTCTTAACCTACAACACTGTGCCCCACTAGGTCCTGGCAATGACCAAGGGTTCAGAAACCCTTGTTTTCAGAAACAAACATGGTAGCCTTTTCCAGAAAATAGTCTCTCCTGATAACATGACCAAAGTACTCAACGGAGAGTCTGGACATCCTTGCCTCTAAGGAGCATTCTGGCTGCACTTTTTTCCTTCTTACTATTATTTTTTTTAAGTAATTTTATTGGGGGCTCATACAACTCATCACAATCTATACATCCATCCATTGTATGCAAAGCACACTGTACTTTTGTTCCCATCATAATTCTCAAAACATTTTCTTTCTTCTTAAGCTCTTGGTATTAGCTCTTCATTTTCCCCCTCCCTCCCTGCTCCTCCCAGCCTCCTGAACCCTTGATAATTTATAAATAATTATTACTTTGTCCGATGTCTCCCTTCATCCCCCTTCTCTGTTTTCCATACCCCAGGGAGGAGATTATATGTAAATCCTTGTAATGGTTTGCCCGTTTTGACCCCACCTTCTCTCCACCCTCCTAGTATCGCCACTCTCACCACTGGTCTTGAAGGGATCATCTGTCCTGGATGCCCAATGTTTCCAGTTCCTATCTGTACCTGTGTACATCCTCTGGTTTAACTGGATTTGTAAGGTAGAATTGGGATCATGATAGTGGGGGTGGGAGAGGAGGAAGCATTTAAGAACAAGAGGAAAGTTGCATATTTTGTTGTTGCTACACTGTACCCTGACTGACTTGTTTCCTCCCCATGGCCCTTCTGTAAGGGGATGTTGCTTCACCTCCAAGTGGGATTTGGGTTCCCAAACTGTACTCTCCCTCATTTATAATGATATGATTTTTAGTTCTTTGATACCTGATTCCTTCGACACTTCGTGGTCACACGAAGCACTGGTGTGCTTCTTCCATTTGGGTTTTGTTGCTTCTGAGCTAGATGGCCACTTGTTTACCTTCAAACCTGTAAAACCTCAGACACTATATCTTTTGATAGCCAGGCACCGTCAGCTTTTTTCACCACATTTGCTTATGCACACATTTGTCTTCAGGGATTATATCAGGGAGATGGACATGCAGTGATCTGATTTTTAGTTCTTTTTTTTTTTCTACCCTGATTTTAGTTCTTTGATGTCTGATAAATGATCCCTTTGACACACCGTGGTCACACAGGCTGGTGTGCTTCTTCCATGTGGGCTTTGTTGCTTCTGAGCTAGATGGCTCCTTGTTTACTTTCAAACCTTTAAGACCCTAGATGCAATATCTTTTGATAGCCGGGCACCATCAGCTCTCTTCACCACCTTTGCTTAGGCACACATTTGTCTTCAACGATCGTGTCAGGAAGGTGAGCATCATGGAATGCCAATTGAATAGAACAAAATGTTCTCACATTGAGGAAGTACTTCAGTGGAGGCCCAATGTCCACCTGCTGCCTTAATACTAAGTCTATAAGTATATGTGCATAGATCTATTTCCCCATCATCATATATAAATATATTTAACTAAGTACATGCCTGTATGTAGATTTTTATAAATGACCTTTGCCTCCCAGTTCTTTCCTCTATTTCCTTTGACATTCCTCTTGGCCCATTATCGTGCTCAGCCTTCATTTGGGTTGACGAATTTTTCTCTGTTACATTACTCTTGGTCAATCCCTACAAGACCTCTCACACCCACCTTGTCATTGATTTTGGATCACTTGTTTCCTTGTCCCTGGATTGCTCAACATCATCTCCTTTTCCCTCTTCCCCGCCCCCATGTCCCCCTGGAACCACCAGTCCTATTGCTTTCTCCTCTAGACTGTTCATCCAGCCTATCTTATTTAGATAGACTTGTAGAGACAGTAGGCACCCCAAAAAAAGACATCGCAAGATGAAGCACTCCCTCGGGAACTCCATGCTCTGCTTCCCCTGCTCTGCCTCACACCATTAGTGTCTTGTCTCTGTGTGGTAGGGTCACACCCAGTGCGATTCCTACCCTGCGTCTCGAGTGTTGTCCCTGTAGGGCCTTGGGTCAGTGAGAGATGCGGTGTTTCACAGTGAGTCTGGCCATATGGCCTCTCTCTGCATTGGCTGTTCTGAGTGGGGATATCATCATCGAGGCCCACATCATGGGCCAGGATGTGCTCCACTCTCTTTTCCTACCCCTGCGTTTGCTCTTGCGTGATCTGGTCAGACAGGTCTCTCTCCCCAAGCAGTAGCCTCAGTACTATCCTCCAAAGGAAACTCTCCTGGGGGAAGAGGTGGATGTCCACATAGTTGGGAATGGGGCTGGGCCCTCAGACCCCTCCACTGGCTCCCCACTCCATGCTGTCATGCTGCATTTTCATCCTGGAACACCGGGTTTAAGTTTGGTCCATCTTTCCCTGTGGAGATATAAATAATATGCTCCCCTTGGGTTGGTTAGTACCCCACTCTCCTAGTACACATCACCATCTCTCCCCCCCACCCCGACTCAATTGGCTACCATATGTAGGCCTGGATTTTGTCTGGTCCTTGCTATACTATCTGGGTCTCACCCCAGGAATTTCTGAGTACAGTAGTTTTCCCTTTGCCTCTTTGTGGCATTTTTTTGGGTTTTGTTTGTTTGTTTGTTGGGCATCACTGCCCTCTGGTGGTCATGGGAGCTACCCAGCCTTGCTCTGGAGAGCTGCTGCTGGATTTGAACCACCAAGCTAATGGGCCGCAGACCCGCACTCAACCACTGTGCCACCGGGACTCAGACTCTTGCATTTTTTTTAAGCTTACATCAGTGGACTCATCTTTTGCACTTGACTTTCTTCACTTAGTATAATTTCTTTCATGCATTCATCACTGCTTTTCAGCGATGTGTTGTACTCCATTGTATGTATGTACCACAACTTTTTAATTCATTCATTAGTTGTTGAAAATTTGGGTTGTTTCCAACTGGTTGCAATTGTGAGCTGTGCCGCGATGAAAATTGGAACACGGATGTCTGGCTTGGTTTGTTTCTTACCTGTTCAGGGTATATGCCCAGTTGGGGGATATACCTACAGGTCCACCAGCAGTGGATGAAAGTTCCTGTCTCCCCACAGGTCCTCCAATACTTGCTGCTCTCTGATTTTTTGAGTGGGGCTATCTTTGAGGGTGTTAGTGGGTTCTCATTTTAATTTGCATTTCTCTTATGGCTAATGATCGATGACATTTTCTCTTATGTTCATTGGCCATTCAGATTTCTACCTCTGTTAAACTTCTGTTCAGGTCCTTTGTCCAGTGGACAGTTAGTTTTTTTCTTTTTGGAAGCTATCAGGGTATTGTAGATTTTAGTAATAAGGCCTTTGTCTGATGTGTCATTGCTAAAGATATTTTCCCAGTCTGTAGGCTCCTTTATTGCTCTCTTGGTGAATTCTTTCGATGTACACAGATGTTTTATCTTCAGTATATTCCACTTGTCAATTTGTGCCTCCTCTGTTTGTGTCCTTCCCTATTTCTGATAGCCTATGTATTCCCTGTGTCAAAGTTCTCAGTTTGGTCCCAATTCCCTCATTCATGGCCTTAATAATTTGGGGCTTTATCTTGAGGTCTGTGATCCACCTTGATTTTATTCTTGTGTGTGGAGTGAGATAAGGGTCTTGCATTATTTTTCTGCAGGTAGATATCCATTTTTTTCCAGCACCACTTGCTAAAGAGGACTTCTGCTTTTCAATGATATTTTGGGGGCCCTTATCAAAGATCAGTTGTCTGTATGCTGATGGCTTTATTTCTGGGTTTCCAGTTATTTTCCATTGGTTTGAGTAGCTATCTTTATGCCAACACCATGCTGTTTTGACCACTGTGGCTATAGAGTATGTGCTAAAGTCAGGGAAAGCAAGCCCTTCCACGGTGTCCTTCTTGAGAAGTTCACTGCTAATCCTGGGCTTCTTCCCTTTCCATATGAAATTGATAATCATTTTTGCCATTTCTTTGAAGAAAGATGAGGGTAATTGTATCGGAATTGCATTAAACTTACATAGTGCTTGGGTAGAACTCTGACATCTTTAAACATTGTATCTTCTGATACACAAGCATGGGATTTTCTTCCATTTGTTGAGGTCATTTTCTTATAATAATGTTTCATAGTTTTCCTCATATAGATCTTTTGTTCTTTTAGTCAGGTATATCCCTAGATATTTCAATTTGTGCTTGGTTGTTGTGTTTTTAATCTCCTCTTCTGTGGTCTTATGCAATGTATATAGCAGTCCAATAGACTTCTGTTTGTTGATCTTGTATCCTGCCACTCTGCCATACTTCTCGATTACTTCCACTACTCCCCTTGTGGAGTTTTTTTATTTTCCATATATAGAATCATATCATCTGCAAATAATGATAGTTTCACCTCTTCCTTTCCCAGGCAAATACCTTTGATGTCTTTTCTTTGCTTTATGCTGTTAGCTAAAACCTCAATACGATATTAAATAAGAGTGGGGACAAGGGGCATCCTTGTCTGGTTCCCCTTTTCAATGGAATTGTGTTATTCTTTTTTCCATTGACTACCACATTGGCTGTTGGCTTTTTATTTATAGTTTGTATTGTCTTGAGGAATTTTCCTTCTATTCCTATCTTCTCTCGAGTGTCTTAAACATGAATTGGTGTTGGATGTTGTCAAATGCTTTTTCCGCATTTATCAATATTATCATGTGGTCTTTATATATATTTTTAAGTCAATGTGGTGAATGATACTAATTGTCTTTCATATGTTGAGCCATCCCTGCACCCTGGGTATAAACCTCACTTGGTCATTGTGAATTATTTGTTTTATATACTTTTGCATTCTGTTGGCCAGTATTTTATTAAGAATGTTTGCATCAATTTTTTTAGGGATATTGGTCAGTTTAGTTCTCAATTCTTTTGGGATCCTTGCCCGATTTTGGTATAAGAGTTATATGAGATTCATAGGTGGGGCTTGGGGGTTTGTCATCTTTTCCTATGCTTTCGGAAGGCTTTCTGTAGGATTGGTGTTAGTTCTTCCCTAAACGGTTGGTAGAATTCTCCTTTGAAGGCATCTGGTCCAGCGAATTTTTTTTGTAATCCCTTGATAACTGTGTCTATTTCTTCTTTTGCTATATGTCTGTTGAGATTCTTTTTTTTTTTTTTTTGAGCATCACGGTTCTCCTGTGGTGGGAGTAGGAGGCTCAGCCCCACTGCTGGAATTGAACCTCCGTCCCAGTGGGCCACAGTTCCGCGCACAACCACTACGCCACCGGGGCTCAGCCCGTCTGTTGAGATTCTTGACATCCAACGGGGATAGTCTAAGAAAGGGACTTTTTCCAAGAATTTGTCCATGTCTTCCAAGTTGTTGAATTCATTGGAATACAGTCCTTTGTAGTAGTCTGTAATTATCTTTTTTTATTTCATTAGGGTCAGTCGTATGTCCCCTCTTTCATCCCTCATTCTTGCTATTGAAATTTGTTACCTCCTTTCTTTAGTTAGGTTTGCCAGTGGTTTCTTGATTCTGCTTATCCTTTCAAAGAACCAACTTTTAGCAGCATTAATTTTTCCCATAGTTTTCTTATTATCCCTCTCCTTAATCTCAGCCCTGATGTTTTATGAATTCTTTTCTTTTGCTATGAGTAAGAGTGTCTTGCTGACTCTGCTCTAGTTGTCAGTTTTGTGCCAGCATTTCAGTTATGAGAATCTCTTTCTTTTACAAGTGTGCATGTATTGCTAAAAAACTTCCTCTGCTGTGTCCCATAAGTTTTCACATTTTTTTTGTTATTCTCATTGGCTTCTCGTTGGGCTAATTTCATCTCTGATCTGGGCCAGTACACACTCCTTTTGCCATGGAGAGTATTCATCCTCCAATAATTTACTCTTCTTCATCTTCCTTTTGTTGATTTCTAGCCTTATGGCACAGTTGTCAGAGAGAGGGATCCGCATGATATCAATGTGCTTAAGTTTATGTAGATTCAACTTATGGCCCAACATGTGATCTATCTTCACATATGTGCCATGTGGGCTTGAAAAGAATGTGAATTTTTTAATATTTGCATGAAAAACCCTGTAGATATCAAGTCAAATTGTCTAATTGTAGTGTTTAGATCTCTAGCAGCCTTGTTGGGTTTCTTTCCCTGTAAACTACCTTTATCAGTGAGTGGTGTATTGAAGGCACCCACTGTAATTATTGAGACTGTGATTTGTATTTTTTCATCTTTTGCAGTGTTTGATTGGAGTCTCTCATTCAGGAAATATATGCTTAAAATGCTTATTGGTTCTTTTTCTACCATTCCCTTGAGCATTCTATAGTATCCCTCATCTCTTTTTATGGTTTGCACTTTGAGGTCAATTTTATCTGAGATTAGGTTTGCTACCCCTGCTTTTTTTTGAATGGTTGTTTCCTTGGTATGCCTTTCTCCAGCCTTTGATACTCAGCCTATTTTTGTCTGTAGTCTTGAGATGTGTCTCCTGTAGGCAGCAGATTAATGGGTTGTGTTTTCTAAGCCAGTCTGCTAGCCAGTCTTTTGATTCCTGATTTCAGTCCGTTGATGTTTAGAGTTACTATCTCCATCTGTGGAATATGTGATGTCATCTTATACCTATTGTGTTGGGTGTTTCCCTTCCTCCCTTTCTTTTCAGTGTGTTGTGCATGTGTGTTTGAGGGTTGGTCATTCTTGACTTCTTTCCACCTTTAAACCATTCCTATTTTCGGGGCTGTTTTCCCTTGTTGCCCTCTGGGTGAGGTTGTTCTATATTATGGTCTCTTATTTATGCTTGATGAGTGTTGTTCTTCTGCCCACACTGGGTCAGCACAGATCTTTTGTAGGGCTGGGGTTTTTTTCCCTAAGGTATTCTTTGAGTTTTAATTACTTCTCCATCTAGCGTGGTGGATACTTTGGTTGGGTAAAGTAGTCTTTGGTCTTCATTATTTTCCTCCAAGTTTTAGAAAATATTACTCCACTCTCCCCTCTTCTTCATAGTGTCTCCTTTTCCTCAAAATTGGATAGTTTAACTATTATGTGCCATGGTGACTTCTTGGGATTCACTCTAGCTGGTGTTTTTTCAGCCTTCTGAATGGTTGCCTGGTTTTCACTCATTAAACTAGGGAAGATTTCCTCCCAAAGTTCTCTTATTATTGTTGCAGATGACTTCTTTTTTGTGTCTTCCTCCAGTAATCCAATTATTCTGTTGTTCCTCTTCATAGCATCAGACATTGCTCTTAGATTTTCTTCATCATCTCTGATGATCCTATTTGATTTTTGTTCATGTTTGTTAAAGTCTTTTTGGCTATCCTCTAGGTCTCTGGTGCAGTTTTCTGCTTCCTCCAGGTGATTCGCGAAGTCCACGAGTCTACTGTTGGTTTTTGTTATCTTGTCCCTAAGCTCTTGTATTTCCCTTTAGTGTATGCCCTTTATCTCCTCTATCATTTCATCCTTTTCTGTATTGTTTCCCTCATATGCTGTATGACTCCAAGTAGCATTCTTAAAATTTCTTTCTGTGGCCTATCAATGTCAGCTTCTTCTGTGCACGCCATCAGATTCAGGCCATATTCGCCATTGCTTTTTGTTTCTTCCATTTTTTTCATTGAGTTTGTTGGGCTGATTGCTGTTTGTGTTGCATTGTTTTAGAGGAACCAAGTGCAATTTTCCAGGGAGTTGAAGAGCACTGACTCTCTCTGGGAGACTGATAGGAATGCTTCTTCCAACTGCCTGTGGCTATTTTCACTCTGGAATTGGCTTACCCCTTTATCCTCCCATGGCTGCACTAGTCAACTGGTATTATGTTATTTAGAGGGCAAGTTGGATGGTCCTTGCAGGGGACACTGGTTAGATTTTTGTGGACCCAAAAGTATGGTCCTATACTGCATGATCTTACAAGAAGTTGTGATGGTATGGCAGCTTGGGGAACCACAGAGGGCACTAGGGGTGCCCACTGCAAGGGGAGTGCCACAGAAGGCTGGTGAGCTGCCTGATTTTGTGAAGAGCACCACAAATGGTGGGCGAAATTGCCCTGGTCAGGTAGATTGCTGCAGAGATTGAGCAGAGATTCCTGCAGCCAGGTGGAATGTTGGTGAGTGTTGACCGAGCTGCCTTAGGATGTGTGTGGCACCAAGGCAGGTGGGAGGAAGTTCCTTCAGTCATATGGGACCACAGAAGACAGGTAAGAGTTCCCCCAGCCACATAGGCAGGAGTTCCCCAGGAATAATTTGGGGGAAGTATCCTCTGGTGGAGGATGAGTGGACTTCTCCAGCCTTGGGTTACACTGCACAGCATGGGACTCTCTCAGCTGGGTGGAGCAGGGGTAAATGCCATAGGCTAAGGGGCGTGTTCTGGAGGTTCATGGGGTGTAAGAGAAAATGGAAGAGACTAAGAGGAAAAACATCAAAGAACTAAGCTGACGCTGTGAAGAGATAGAGAAAAGAGAGGGAACCAGAAATAACAATATAGCTGAATTCTGATACTTAACTGTGGGGCTTCAAGGATTAATCCCTGTCCCAAGCTGGCAACAAGCTGTGGCTATGTTGAGATAAAGCCCCTATGCCAGCTCCAATTGATCCCAGTTCTGGCTGAGACAGTGATGGTATTAAGGTCAAACCTTAGCTGACCTTCACTGTGGTAAGTCAAAGGCCCCAGCCCCTCAAAACCTTGTGGATCTGTGATTACTTACCTCTATGATATTCCTCCCATGATCTGGCAGTATTGAATTTCTCTCTTAGTAACTCTCCTGGGTTTATTTCTGTGGAGTCCTTCTGGTATGTGTTACTCAGTCACCATCTTAATGGACGTCTTCCAATTCTTATGTTGAATTCTTCTCCATGTAGTCCAGCTTCTAGGATTATTTGCTCATCATTCATCTTGAGAGAGCACAGTGAGAGGATACAACCCTGATGTACACCTTTCCTGATTTTCAGCCAGGAAAGTATCACTTTGGAACAATTATCTTTTAATCCACATGCATGTTTCCCATGAGCATCATTAGTGTTTTGGGATTAACCTTTTTTTGAATGTTGGCCATGGTTTGTTATGATTCATAAAGACAAAAGTCTTTGTATAGCTAATAAACCCAAGTAAATATCTTTCTGGTAGTCTCTGGTATCAGCCAAGATCCAAGAGCCATCTGATATTGCTAATGATACCTCTTGTGTGGTTTCTCTGTCTGAATCTGGCTTTAATTTCTAGCAGTGTCTATTGACATACTGCTGCAACCACTTTAAAATTCTCATTTTTTAACTTGGGTGTAGTACTAATGACATTGTTTGAAAATGCTTGCATTAAGTTGAGTCACTTTACTTTGTAACGGGCCCAAATATAGATCTCATTCAGTCAGCTGGCCAGGCAACTGGCTTCCAAATTTCTTGTGAGAGGTGAGTGACTGCTTCCGGTGTTACATTTTTTAAAAGTTAATAGTCCACCAATTTCTGGAGCCTTGATTTGGTTAATTCCGTTAGTGCAACTTGGGCTTTCTTTAGGACTGTCGGTTCTTGCTCAAATGCTATCTGCTGAAATGATGAGCTGTTGACTAGTTCTATTGACTAGTACAGTGACTCTGTATTCTTGTCATCTTCTTTTGATGCTTTCTGCATCATTTAATAATTTGTTCATTGAAATATTCAAGATTTCCACTTGAGGCTTGAATTTTTTTCCTTCGGTCCTTTCAGCTTGAGTCTGTTGAGTGTATGTGCCCTTTTTGTTTCTCTAACTCCAAGTCTTTGCATACTTCATTTTAGTTCTAGATTTTGTCTTTTCCTGCTGCCCTTTAAAATTTTCTGTTCAGCTCTTTCACATCATCATTTTTTTCTGTGTGTTTTAACTAACCCAGGGTCACCACTGGTCCCTCAGTGTGCTGTCCTGTGGTGGTTTGTTTGTTGCTGTGATATGGACAGCTATATCATTGGTATCAGTAGGGTCACTCAAAGTGAAAAAAAAATTTGTGTGTGTGTGTGTGAATTTAGCACCAACACCACCCACCTTGAGGATGGTGCAGGACTGGACTACCTTTCACTGGGTTCTGGATGGAGCAGAGACTCAAAGAAATGGAGACATCCATGCAGAAGAAAGCACACCACGCCGAGTGTGATCAAAATATCTTAGAGCGAAATCCATAATCAAGAGGAGGAGATGTGTGGGAGCTTAAAATCAGAGGCAGTCTGAAAGCAGTGTCTTATTACCCTTTTAAAGCCTTGACATGAGTCTAGAATCCATGATGTCTAATGTCCAATGTCTAACAGTAACATTGGCCATTTTGGAGGTCTTCTTTTATACCTTGTAAACGAATTAGATCTGTGTGTCTTTTTAGGATCCGGTTGTAGGGGTCCTTCAGTATGCAAGATGCAAGTCTCTGGTCAAGATGTGCATGTGTTATGGATGCTTTCTAGCTTCTGAATTGCCTAACTTTGCTAGTGGGCCTTCCCATCTCCAGGTAGTTTTGCTTTGGTTACATGCAAATTATCATGTTTCAATTGTATGGTTAGTAACCCAAGGTCAGCCATTCAAACCACCAATAGAAAGAAGTGGGTTTTTACTCCCATAAAGAGTTCCTGTCTCAGAAACTCACCAGGAGAAGTTCTACCATGCTCAGTCCTTAGGCGTCGCCATTGGCTTGATGGCAGTGAATGAGGTGGTTAGTCGTTTCTTTGTTCTGTGTAAAACAAAGCAAAACAAAAACCCTTCCAGGTTTTCTTCTAGATGCTATAGAGGTTTCTTCTGGCTCTCTGCCATTTGAGCCTATGATCCATCTTTTTAAAAAATTCATATTTTATAAATGACCCATCTTGGGTTCATTTTGTATGTAGTTAAGGAAGTCAAAGTTTGGTTGTGTATCCGGGTGCTTCAGCACCATTTGTTGAGGGGACCATCCTTTCTCTATGGATGAAAAATGGAAGACCCTCCAGGAGATGGACCAACGGAGTGGGTGCAACACTGGGCTCACACAAAGGAACAATGATGAGGGAGGGGTGTTTCGTTGGGTTCTACAAGAGGTAGTTAGGAATTGGAACTGACTCTAAGGCACCTAGCTATGGCACCTAGCAATAATGACACCTTTATCCAAACCAACTACGCAGAAGTGCATGGATCTATTTCCAAACTCTCTCAGCTGTTTCAATCATCAGTTGGTTTGTTCTGAAACCAAAACCCCACTGTCTTCACTTTAATTAGTACTGTAAAAAAAAAAAAAGCAAACAAACCCAAACTCACTGTCATCGAGTTGATTCTGACCACCCTTTGAGACAGGTCCCTGTGTGTTTCCATGGCTGCAACTCTTTCTGGAAGTAGAAAGCCTCCTTTTCCCCACAAAGAGCAGCTGGTAGGTCAGAACAGTTGACCTTTTGGATTGCACCCTAACCTTTCACCTTTAACCATCATGCTACCAGAGTTCCTCTATTGGCTTGTGAAAGTCTACTGGATTCATTCCTTAGGATTCCAAGTGATGTGTTCTCAGGTCTTGCATATTTACTCGCTATTTTGTATCCATAAATATTTTAAGATTTGCATGCAATTATAAACCATATATTTACATTTTAGAATAATATCTTCTGACTCATTCTGATGGCTCCTGTTTTTCAAGAGACTGGCTGCTGTTTCATTAAGAGATGGAACCTATTTTCTTCCCCTTGGCCTGGTGGGGTCTTTGTGACTTAACAGATAGAATCAAGAGTAGATGATGCCAACTGATATCCAAA
>PVJH01030687.1:0-24536 GCA_004026705.1 Nesogale talazaci
GCACCTTTTCTCAGAGACTGAAAGGTTTTTCCAGCCGCTGTATCTCATTAAAGAATGGGAGGGCTCTCCCCAGCTGAGTGGATATCTCTCTCTCTCTCTCTCTCTCTCTCTCTCTCTCTCTCTCTCTCTCTCTCTCTCTCGCTTCCATGTCTCTCATATGACTTGTTCTTCCTGTGCCTCAACCCCACCTCCAAAGAAATGGAGGCGAGCGAGCCCTGGGTATCCTCCAATGACAGCCCAGGAGCAGAAAGTCAAGCCCAAGCTGCTCACGGCTCCATTCAGGGCCAACTGTCAGTTCCAACCCATCTTGGCGGTTTCTTCTGGGAAAACTATGGGCTATCCTTCAAGTCAACAAAGCCTCTGGCGGCCTGCCCAGGCCTGCCTGGACGTGCCAGAGATGGTGCAGTGGAAACAAACTGGGCCTCTCTGTCACCGTCACATTGTACACCACATTGGCACTGGTGCCCCTGGGCAAGGGGGGTGGGGGTGGGGGCTCAGAAGGAGTGGGCTAGGGGCAGAGATCAGGATCGGATGTCTCAGGTACTACCAACCTGGAAAAGGACAGATGGGGGACCACGTTGGGGACTGGGGACACTGGTTGGCAGATGTGATGTAGGTAAAACAATCAGAGTTGAATCTTAAAGTAGATCATGCTCCAGAAATGAGCTAGAAGCGAAGCAATGACTGTAGCCCTCCTGCTGGATTCCAACGTCTGGAGGCAGAGGAGCTGCAGAGGAAACAGACACCTTTTTCACTATGAGACCTGGTAGAAAAATGGGTCCGCTAATCAAAGGTCACAAATTCACAAGGAAGACCTAACTTCTCACTCCATCTTCAGGAAAGCAGGCAGCTACTTGCTGTGTAGGATAGTGCTCCCCAGGACACAACCTGTCGTTTTCCTGGGTCCCGTTCTCTGTGGGGATGGATTCTGAGAGCTGGAGTTCATGATGTATTCCTTCATCAAGTCACAAGCTCTCATGGAAGCAGCACTAACCCTGGCCCCAGAAAGCTCACAGCCCAGTGGAAGGTCCTGCCCAGCACAGAGGGAGCAATGAGACACTGGTCTGGTCGTGTTCTCACCTTCTAAGTGGGAAACAGAGTTCAATTCCTGGCCCGTGTACCTCACGGGCATCTACCGCCCATCTGTCTAGCACCTGTCTGTTCATGAAGGCATGCGTGTTTCTACGATGAAAAATGGATTTTAGCAGAGCTTCCAGACCAAGCTAGACTAGACTGAGAAGCCCGGAGGTCTGCTTCTGAGAACCAGCCAATGAAGACCCCATGGAGTGCTGTGTCTAGATCCGCAGTCACCCGTGGGGGGTGGGGGTGGGCACCGCACAAGAGTGTTTGTTCTGTTGGGTGTGGGTCACCAGAAAGTGGGGTTGACTTGGCGGAAGCTAAGAATCACATGGTAAATGCTACGATCAGGGTATATATACTCTGAAACCTGCAGTCACTCATGGGAGGAGCATGATCTTGAGCCGATTCTTCAGTCAGCAGCTCCCAGAGAAACTGGGTGGCAAAGGAGGAGTCCAGCTAGGGTGGAATTTGAGGCACAAACAGCCCAGGGAGCACTTTCTGCCTGGTCCTAGGCGGGGGTCCTGTGGGTCTGAGGCAGGCCTCAGAGTGTGTCCTCATAGGAAGGGAGGAACCTGGGCTTTCATACAACCATGCTGGTCGGTCTGCAGCCACGGGCCACTGTGTGGGCAGGCAGATGAAGCCCAGATACTTCCAAGCCCTTGTTGGCACCTCCGAAAGAGAGTCACAGGTGCAGGCTGAAGGAACAAATGCATTACCAAAGGTGGGAAACCAGGAAGTGGGGAAGCCAGATTACTGAGTCTTGGAGGCAGAATCCAGAGTTCTATTTCTAGAATTTTCTGTGCATTGGGGGCAAGCCATTTTCTTTGCTCAGTGTCTTCACTTGTAAAACCAGGAAATGTTCATCTCTGATCTCCAGTGCTCACCCAGGCCGCGGCCAGTCCCTGCCTGTTCCTCTGCCCCAGACGGTCTGGACATGTGGCTGTGTCTGCACTAGTAGTTAATCAGTTTGTGAAACCAAGTTTTCAGAAGTCCTGGTCCTTCCTGACCCAGGTGGGGTTAGTCCAAGACTAGCCACAGAAATAAGAAATGAGGTTCAGCCATTAGGCAGAGAGAAAGCCAGCAGCCACATTTCCCCCTGCCCAGCCTGGGGCACAGTCCTGCCTAAGGAACAGGGACCAGGCCCTGCAGAAAACCCCACCTTGAATCCAAGGCTGGGTCATGCTTCTTTGAGCTTCAGACTCACTAAAACAGTACTACAGGTTCTGCCTGGGAAGTCTCAGACATTGTTAAACCGCTTCATCAGTAGTGGGAAAAACTCTTCATACTGAGCTGGATGGGGAGTTGTCTCTTAAGAAGTGTTCTTAGTCCCTATTCCTCAAAGGAAGTGTTCTCTTAACAGCCCCCCGCCCTTGTTTTGGGTACATTTCTGCTGAAAAACAAAACCACAAAACCCTTAAATGTATTTTAGAAACAAACGAAGTTTCTCATTGTTGTGCCAAGACGCCTCCTTTCAGGTGTTTTGGCTACCCTTTTGGGGTTACTTGGCTGATGCTGCCTCCATCCTTTCTTTCTTTTCTATTTTAAAAAGTCCACCCTCCTTTCTTTCCCATGGCTGAGATCCCTGCTGTACAGTAAGGGGATGGATCACTCACTTGTTAGTATGCAGACATGAAGAGAAGTTGGGTCTCTCCTCTGGGATGTGGTTGGCTTTATTTTATTTTTTGTCTCTTCCTAAAGAAATCCAATTAACTTGTAAAGACAAAACAAAACTCCAAAACCACTGCTGTTGAGTCCACTATAGGAGAGGGGAGAACTGTCCTTTTGGGTTTCCCAGGCCGTAAACCTTGACAGAAGCAGACTATCACATCTTTCCAGGGGAGCAGCTGGTGCGCTGGAACACCAGTGTTTACGGCCAGCAGTCAAGCCCTTACCCGCATTGAATTCACAGCTCCTATTTGTAAACCAGAGGGGTAGAACTGCTGGGGTCTTCCTTGAGCCTGCCAAAATTACCCTACCTAGAAGGAAGGGAGGAACGTTCTTCTTAAACCAAGGTACAACCCATTCCTTGAGACATCTTGTTAATTGAGGCTCAACAGCATGTTTATTCTCATTTTCTTCATTTTCCTATTTGTGTTTGAACTTTTAAAGAAGAGCCCAATTGCTCTGTAAGATGAATGAATTATAGACACAAGTTTTATCTGATAGCAATCCAAGAAAGAGCCTTCCTTGAGTTTTTCAATAGCCACTTAAAATTCCTTTAATCAAGGAAACCACACCACATGATTAATATCTCTCTATTTCAAATTCACCTCCCCAGGGAGAAAAAAAAAGTTCACTTGTGAGACTATGGGACTAGGCTATGATTATGCCCAAGAAAATTATCTCCTGAGAATGTTTCAAGACAATAATTGTTAGGTAACCAAAGACATATGCCTTCCTTTGGCTTCTATATAAAAGCAGGGGAAGGAGGGAATCTGCTCAACCTATGCGCAAGGCAACTTTCACGGTTACCCTCAGTTGTGCTGATTCTTCACCACGTGGCCCCAGGGGAATCTGACTGAATGGTCTTCAGGATCTTCAGGCAAGTAGAAGTTGGCAGGGCCAGGGACTGAACTTGGTTGAGTGGAATGAGGGGCCAGAAGCTTAGACAGATTTCCTCACACTCTGTTCCCACCACAGGAAATAAGAAGAGAATGAGAACACAACCTTCAGGCGTGCAGCCATCCCACCTCTCATCCCTGAATCTGCCTTGCCTTCGATCGCCTTTGATTGTGTGGGGGCATAATACCATGGTCGACATTCAATTACTCACCCTAGAGCTGGCCCAGAGGGATGGTAACGGTTGCCAAGAATTTGCTCCAATCAGCCACTCCATGTGTGTCTCCATGGATTCCTTTGGGTTTTCGTCTTCTAAACCAGATGTGCGCTTTGTTTGGAAACTTCTGTTGCTGAAGGTTGACAGAGCTGATCTGTTTCCTTCATAGGATTTGTGATGGCTGATTTTTCACCAGCAAATCTCCAGGTCCTTTCTTTCAAAGCCCCTGGGGGTCACTTAAATCTCCTACTCCTAGGTGAGCAACTGAGAACCCATCTGAACCACCGGGGGATTCCAAAACATTATGGGTTTTCAAATGTTCGGAATTGGGTGACCAGTTGAAAAGAGATGCTCCAGGTTGAGCTGCCAGGGATAACCCCCAAAGTCACACTGGCGAGGAGGGTCTCCAAGGACTGCTGCAGGAATGGTCAGGAAGGGATTTTGGCGATCATGAAAAACTGCACCTGCACTGGCTGGTGGCAGAAAGACGGTGCTTCTGCTGCAACTCTTCCCCTTACGATGGATGCTTTGTGCTCACCTTGTGCCCATGGGATTCAGTTCCCAATGAGTATCCCACCAGCTTCAGATTCATCACAGAGCCCAGCCTAGCCCAGTGTTGTCAAGGCCACCCTAGGAAGGTGGAGTGGGACTGTCCCACAGGGTCTCTAGGGTGTAACTTTTTACAAAAACCAAGTGCTACATCTTGCTCCCACAGAGCAGCTGGGGGTTTCCATGGCTGACCTTTTGATGCTACAGCCCTGTGCCACTAGGATGCCAAGTGTCAAATTAGTGGGATGAACAGCAACCCGGGACTGGGAAACATTGGGGAGAGCTTTAGGCTCCGTGGCTCAGAAGAGCATGCCAGGGGTAGCAGGCCAATGGACCATCTTCATGACGCTGAGCAGGCACACCTGGTGTTAGGGGACAGCTCAGATTAGGAGACCAGGAAATGCAGAGAAGATTTCAACTCCAGACTTCAATGGAAACCCAGACCCAATGTGTCCGGGTCGTACTGGTAAGACCAGGTGCCATCCAGTCCATTCCAGCCCATGGTGATTGAGGAGAACACATGTGGCAGAGTCGAAGTGGGCCCCCGAGGCTCCTCAAGAGCAGGACTTTTCAGAAGAAGATTGATAAGGCTTCCTTCAGGGCACCTCTGGCTGGGCTCGAACTACCAACCTTTCGATGAGCAGGAAAGCACTTAACATTGACGCTAACCCAGTGTGTTACAGTAAATGTTAAAAAAAAACAACCAAACAATCCCACTGCCACAGCATTGATTCTCATTCACAGCAACTCAGTAGAGGGGGTTTGAAGCAACAGACTCTTTTTTTTTTTGATGGCTTCACTGCCCTGGTGGGAGAAGGAAGCCCAGCCTTGCTCCTGGAGAGCTGCTGCTGGATTTGAACTGTCAACCCTGTGGGTTGCAGTCCTGCACACAACCACTACGACACCAGGGTTCAGCCCGAAGCTGCAGATTCTTATAGGAACAGCTGTATTCATCTTTCTCCCCTGAGCAGCTGATAAGTGTGACCCAGTGACCTTTCGTTTTCTCATCAGCATCAGCAGGCTCGTGAAAGGTGGCTTGTAGCAGGATTTATGAGCTTTCCTGCAAATTTGCAGGATGAAAAATTCACAATGCTGTGGTTCAATGAAGTTGACTTTGGGTTTTTACATTTCATTGTGGTAAAGTACATATAACAAAATTAACTATTTTAACCATTTCAAGTGTACCATTCATTGGCATGAAACAGATTCACCATGTTGCAACATCTACTTCCAAGAGTCTTTTATCAACTTGAATAGAAATTCAGTACTTTTTGAGCAATAATATCCATTCCTCCCTTCCTCTAGCCTCCGGCAACCACTCATAACCACTTGTCTCTATGCATTTGCCTATTCTAGAAATTTCATATAAATGGGATCATACAATATTTTTTTCTTTTTTACCTGACTTTTCCACTTAGCATATCATTCAAGGTCCATCCATGTTGCACCCTGTACCAGAATATCATCTCTCTTTAATTTATTGCATCTCTGTATACATCACAGCTGTACCTTCTCTGTATTTTGTTTACCCTATGATCTGTTGGTGGACACTTGGGTCCTTTTTGACTTTCGACGACAGTAAATAATGCTGCAATAAACACTGGAATTGACAAGTACCTGTTTGAATTTGTGCTTTCAATTCTTTTGTATGTTTTATCTGAAAGTGGAATGCTGGCTCACACGGTAATTGTGTGTTTTACTCTTGAGAGACTGCCAAACCATTTTCTCCACAGCTGTACCATTTGACATTCCCATCAGCAATGGTGAGATTCCAATTTTTCCATATCCTCTACATCATTTGTTATTTTCCCTTTTCCTGGTAATCACCACCCTCGTGGGTGTGAAGTGGTTTGATCTGTAGTTCCCTGGTGACTAATGAGGCTTAGCATCTTTCTATGTGCTTTCAGTGCATTCGACAAACAGTTTTTTGTATGAGCGGTTACAGCCCTGTCACTTGATCTCCCTCAGACACACTTTGGGCAAGATTTAGTTTTCAATTCTAGACTATGTTTTCCCTCCCCATATTGGGATTTAATCTCTGACGTCTTTTGTTATTGTGGGTGTGTTTTTAGGTTTATGAATCTTTGCTATGTGTTTTTAGGTTTATGAAACCCAGGATTGAGGGGCCTATAGAGACAACAAGCAGACTAAGGGTTTCTGCGGGGTCTGGTGGGGAAGATGGAAAGGTGAAGGGGAGCTGATGTCAGGTTATTCAAGAAGGAAGAAAATGTTTTGAAATGGATTGTGGTAGCAATTAAACAATACTGTTTGATGTGATTGGACTTTGAAATGGCATGATGTCTGGATTAGCTCCTAATAAAATGGTTTGGGAAAAAAAAGCTATTTTAAGGCATAACTACTCAACAACTTTGTCAATACTGGCTGAGTTCTTGCAGTGTGCACTGTTGGCTAGCCACTGCTCTATTCCACAGAGAAGCGAATTGTTTCTGTCTTCTGGGAACTTTCATTTATATGAGGATAGTCAAGTTTGGGAGCCAGAAAAAAACTACACGAGAATAATTGGGTCTCATCCATATTAAAAATGCTCCTGGATCCAAAGGCAGTATCAAGAAAGTAAAAATTAACCCCACAGAATGGGAGAAAATATTTGTGAGTCATAGAAATGATCAGCAACCATTATCCAGAATATATAAAGAACTTCAAAATTCAGCAACAACAACAGCAACCAAAATAAGCAAAAGACTTGAACAGCCATTTCTTCCAAGAAGACACACAAATGGCCCCAAACATATGAAACAGACCACAACGTCATTAACCATCAACAGTGCCATTGAGTCACTAACCACGATGTCAGCAGTTCAAAGCCACAAATCACTCTGCAGAAGAAAGACGAGATGTCCTGTTCTTGTAACGATTCCGTCTTAAAGACCCCAGGGGCAGTTCTACTCTGTCCTATAGTTGGAATCAAACCCCACCCACTCCCGGAAGTGAGTTTGGATCTTGGGTAATGAGGGACCCCCGGTGGTCCTGGGGCTCAGTGTCCAACTGCTGTTAACCCACCAGTCACACCAGCCACTCCAGTCTGCTTCTGTAAGGAGTTACTCTCTCGGAAACCTGATGAGGCAGTTTTATTCTGTTCTGGTCGACACACTGAGATCAACTTGACAGCAGCGGGTTTGGCGTTGGCGGCTGCTGAGGGATATTGATGTTGTACACCCCAGCACCAGGATCTCCAGAGAGGGTTTCTAAATCTTTACAAAGACGGCCTCACCCTCCTCCCACGGAACAGACAGTGGATTTGAAAGCATGACCTTGTGGCTAGCAGTCCAATGTTTATCAGATGGTGTCACCAGGACTCCTTTCCTTAAGGAATGGTGCTGTTGTTGGGGGCATCAGGTTTGCTCTGATTCCTAGGGACTCTATGTACAGCAGAATGAAACACCGCCTGGACTTGTGCCGCCCTTACAACTGTCAGAGCTGAACCCACTGCGGTCGGCACTGTGTTGAGCCATCTTCTTAAGGGGCTTCTTCTTTTACATGGCCTCTCCAATTTACCACGCATGGTGTCCTTCCTCGGGGACTGTTCTCTCCTCCTAGGGTCTCTGAAACTTCTGAGAAGAAGTCTTGCCATCCTTGCTTCCACGGTGCATGCTAGTTGTACTTCTTCCAAGCCCGGTCCGTTTGTTCCAGCAGTCCGTGGGACTTAAACCCTTCTTCACTAATTTCCATAATTCAAGCACATCAACTCTTCTTTGGTCTTACTTACTCAGTGTCCAATTTTGACCTGGCATATGAGGACAATGGAAATACCCTGGCTTGGGTCAAGTGCACTCGAGTCCTTCAAGTGACATCCTTGCGCTTCACTACATGAACGAGATCTTGTGCAGAAGATTTGCAACACATTGTTTGATGTTTTGACTCCTGCTTCTGTGGAAAACTGAGTGTAGATCCAAGTAAGAGGGAGTGCTTGACAGTTTCAAGCTTTTCTCTCTTTCTCCTGACGTTGACTATTGAAACATTTGGGAGAAAGGTAGTTTTTCTCCATTGGGTCACAATTCAGATTGAAGACTGCAAGCTTTGGTCTTTAAACTCAAGTAGGTCGAGTCCTCCTCACTTTTAGCAAACAAGTTGTGTCACCTGCATACTGCAGGTTGTTCACAAGCCTTTCTCCGACGCCGATGCCAGCTTTGCAGACTATTTGCTCGGCACACAGATTGAATAAGTATGGTGAAAGGATACAATCTTGACCTACACTTTTCTTGATTTTAACCTTTGCAGTATTTCCTTGTTC
Organism: Nesogale talazaci; assembly: GCA_004026705.1. Taxonomy (NCBI): domain Eukaryota; kingdom Metazoa; phylum Chordata; class Mammalia; order Afrosoricida; family Tenrecidae; genus Nesogale; species Nesogale talazaci. The sequence continues at coordinate 8,658 of PVJH01030687.1, forward strand.
TGTTAAAACAAATGCCTCACGATCCAGATATTAGGTCGGCATGAGCACAACAAAATGCTCTGGAACTCTCATTCTTCTCAAGACTATCCGTAATTTGTTATCATTCACATATTCAACTGCCTTTGCATAATTTATATAACAAAGTAAACATTTTTTCTGGTTTATTTTCTGCTTCTAACCAGTCTTTGGGTTGAGAATAAGCAATAGAAAAAGAAAATGAATATATTAAACTAGACTTGGTTGTGAAGCAAAGGACCATGAATTATATCTCACAATCATGGGGTGAAGCTGCGCTCTGAAATTAGAAACCTGGAAAAATTAGCACCGTATCATCCATTCTTTTTGCTCTCTTTCTCTCAGATCTTGGTTTTTCTCCACAAGCCAGCTTCATTATATCAATTTAATGTGTCTACTTGAGGCTAAATAAATGCTCCCCAAATCTTCAGGCCAATACCTTTCCTGCAGGTCATAGTTCTAGCCCAGAAAAATCTCAGGGAACTATTCTTAGTGGTCCAGTTGATCTCTAGCATCTCCTCTTGTCATGAGCCATCTGTCTCTTCCCAGGACCAATTACTATGGGCAAAGTAGAGAATTGTCATTTCTCTCCAAAACCATGTCAGGGTGTGAGATTTGGGTAAAATTCAGGTTCTTACTATTCTCCATCTCTTCAATGGACTGAGAAGCTTCCATGAGGCAAGTGTAGATTAAAAAACTACACTCACCTTCCTTTCCCCTGTCCTAAGTTAAGAAGTATACATATGGGTGAAAAGGGAAGATTTCTGGAATACATGGGTCTAGAAAAAGGTTTGGAAAGAAGCAGTGCACCGTTTCTCAATTAGCCGGCATTTGGGGGGGAAACACAGGAGGTGACTAATATTTTAAATTTATTACTAAGTAGATTTGGCACATCTGCTTTTTCTGTTTACATCCCTGGAGCAATTATCCTTTGAACCACTCCTCTGGCACAGACCACAGATGGCATCGTTCAATTAGCTATTGTTTGATGTGCATGAATTCCACCCTCACCAGTGAACCAGAGCACCGAATTTAACCTCTGAGCCTGAGTCAGAGTTGACTCAACAGGAATGGATATTTTAGCCTCAATCAGCATATTTGGAAAAAAAAAGAAGAAATTAATAATATTTTCTAATAGAGTTGGTATAATGATAGCATATGAAAAGTACCAAGAAATAGCCATACTAGGTCTCTAACAAATATTCTTCTGTCTTCCCCCTGCATTGAATCTTTTCTCCACCAACATGAGAAACTACCAAGTGCAGCATGGGCTACCTCTGCTGAAAATTAGACACTTCTATGGATGGATGAATTGTGATAAGAGTTGTACGAGCCCCCAACTAAAATTTTTTTCTAAAAATAAGACACTTCTGGCTGAGCCCCGGTGGCATAGTGGTTGTGCGCAGGACTGTGGCCCACTGGGTTGGAGGTTCAAATCCAGCAGCAAAGCGGGGCCTCCTACTCCCACCACCAGAGGGCAGTGATGCCCCAAAAACAAAAAAACAAAACAAAAAAAGACACTTCTATGTCTGCCAAGTCACAAGATTCTTCCTCACTGTTTTGTCTTATCAACATGAATAAGTTTTTGCCTTGGATAACAGAAATCAGTCTCTAACTGAGATCCTGTCTAAACTCAGTGGAATTTGATGGTTTTCCCAGTAGACTTGTATTATTTTCCCTGGAGAGAACTTGTGGAACCCTGGCTCATCACCTGCTCTATAATTTAGATGGTTGATTATTTCTCCTGGGAGGTTAGTCCCTAATATTTCTTAGTTGATCCTTTTTCAGTTTCTGAAAAGTGTCTTTAGAAATAGACACTAAGCTATTGATTCACGTGTGATATACAGCGACTCCTCACTAATCAACTATCTCATTATCTGACATTTATGACCATAGTCAAAATACACACACGTTAATAATGTATGTCTGGCAGTAATGTATGCTGAGGTCAGAGCAGCATGGGCTGTGATGGTTTAGGTTTTGTGCCAATTTGGTTGGCTCATGATCCCCACTGGTTTGGCAGTGATGTAATTTTTGTCATTCGCCTTTTGTGATCAGACAGGGTCATCCTTAATTTTCACGTAATGCTGTTTTTCTTTCATAAAAAACTCTCTAGTGTGATTTGATTTACAGAGCAAGTTGATTTTCCATTAATCAATTCAAGCACATTTCCTGTGTGTGTGACTTTGATCACAGCCTCTATAATGTATCAACATTCTCCCACTGCCTCCCTGTTTCTTTCTTAGTCCTTCCGGCATTCTGAGCTTCTTTCCTGGGCAAATGGTGTTTTTTTGATCTCTGGTGGTTGATTGTTCTGAGGACATTTGCTTCTCAGATACAATTATTCACTCTGCAGACTTGGCCATTGTCTTGCATAAAGTTGAGCCATGGGGAGGAGTTCAGTTCTAGATGTGAAGGGTGGCTAACAGCCCCTGCTTTGGTTGTTTCAACAGATTCTCTCCAACCATTCAGACTGTTCTTTTCATGCTTTTGAGTGTTGTTCTACACTCTTGTCCCACTCTCCTCAGGGTCTTCAATTTGATCTCTTTTCACAGAGCTGGCAGTGGTAGCAGGGCACCAGCTAGTACTTTGGTCTCAGGGCCAGGAAGACTGACATCCTTTAGACTAATTATTTCCATGTATCTCTCTCACTCTTGATCCTCTCACTCTTCTTTGGATGGAGACAGACCAAAAGTTAGATCTTGATGGACCCTCACTAACTTTTTTGCGGGGGGGAATCACTGCTCTCTGGTGGTGGGAGTAGGAGGCCCAGGCTTTGCTCCTGTGGAGCCACTGCTGGAATTGAACCTCCATCCCAGTGAGCCGCAGTCCCGCGCACAACCACTACGCCACCGGGGCTCAGCCCAGCCTCACTAACTTTTAAGACCCCAGGTGCTACTCACTCTAGTAGCATGTAGAACATTGTCTTTGTGAATTGCTCCGTGACCTAGCTCCTCTCTGAGATCGGGGTCCTAAGCCTGCAGATTCGGCTACCCATTCCTTCAAGGTGTTTGGTCATGGCTAAGAAGTTCTCAAAACTTTATCCTTTTTACTACATCCATATACATACATACGTATTTAAAGCATATACGAAAACCATGTAGAAATAGCCTTTGCAGAACCTATGTATTGCCGTGGGTGTAATCTTGTTTATCTACCCATACCAGTTCAACTTGTCTTTCAGCTTATGTATACATTTATAGATTATTGTGTTTTGTGACTGATATTGCAGGATTGTGTATATAATAGCATTTACCTTTGTTGTCTGTAGCTTTTGTACGCCTCTCTGGCACTTAACAATAACAACATGCAATTACTGCTGTTGTGTGTGTGAGAGTGTGTGTGCATTGTGTGTACATGTGTTTTGAGGTGTTGATGCTTTCCTTGCTCAGTATATTTTTCTGTGCTGAGTTTATTTTGTTGTTAGATATTCTTTGTTGCTATTGATTTTATGGTATGATTTTCTTCTTTCTTATTTTAATTAGAAGGTTGATTAATTTTATTTATGTTGAGCTTGCAGTTTCTTTCTACCTTTATAACATTGAAACAATCTCTTCTGTCTTGATGTCATCTTTGCTTCTTTACCTGGCAGTTCTCTGCTTATACCATTTATTCCCCCTTTTGCTTTGCAGTTGTTCTTTATGCATTGGTAACGCTAGCTACCTATTTTCAGTCTTGTAAGTTTATTTTATTTTGTTTTCTTCTTTTCCAGACCGGTTCTTAATTCAATTCTCTATGCTTTCATTTGATGCTAAGAGTTCCAGGATTATCATCTGTTTATTTTCTCCACTTGGTTTCCTGTGTCTCAGCTGCAGAGGGATTGGAGGAGTGTGTCATCCAGACACCGTCTTACCCTCTCATAATGATGATGTTTGCATAATGAGCTGGTATTTGGAACCTAGCCATGTCAATAAGTGGGTGCACTGAAGAAGTGCTCCCTCGACAAACCAGTCAGAGAACAGAGGAAGCAGGGCAGGGAAGGAAGGAGCCTAAGCCAGGGTCGGGCGTGAGAACAGAGCCCAGCCTTGGCTTGATGCCACAGAAGAGCCCTCGAATTACTCCTCAAAGGTGATCTGAGCATGGCGCACAAAAGCTGTGCCCTAAACAACTGTCTCATTGATCACGAGGAGCAAAAGGACACCAAAGCTGGGGGGAAGAGACAGACATGGTCGAGAGGCTCCACGAGGGTCTGAGCAGGGTCCCCAGGGAGTCCACTACGCACGATTCTCTGTTGAGGATCACATTGTTCCTGCTTTCACACATTGACAAAGAGGAAAACCCGCTGCTCTCTGATTCTTCCATTTCTAGTACCCTCTAAGACTACCATGAAGACATTCCATCCTTCTCTCTGCAAATGCCCTTCTCTGTAAGTAATGCTCGTTATTTCTAGTCAATGAGCCATCTCTCCACCAATGTCAAAAGACGTGTCAAGTACATATTGCATCCCAGGAAGTCCACTGAGTGATGGGTCTTGTCTGTGGAGCAACACAGAATATAGCGAGTCTTTCAATAGGTTTCATAGTTTCAAATGTATTGGTATCAGAAATTACGTCAAGTACATTATAAGTGTGCATAAAAAGACAACAAGAGAGTGACTATGGCTTTAAAGAAGATACAAAAGAAAGTCATAAACCATAAATAACTCATGCATTAGTCAAAGGGTAGACTGAATAAATCTAGATGCAAAGTAGTGCATGTGGGGTGATTCTTTTGTTGACATTGCTAGTCTAAGGTCACAGTGGTCAGATGATATGGGGCACAAAGGTATCTTCAAAGCTGTTGGAATTGCTCTCACACTTGTTCTCTGTGGTGATTACACAGCATATACATGTGTGACATTTATGAATACCATTAATATGCATGTCCTTTGTGGCCCATATGTTATATCTTAGGGTGGTGAAAAATTTGAGAAAAGATAATGGTGATGACTGAACAAGCAAATACATGTAGCAATGTTGTTAACTTGTATATATGAGAACTGCTGAAACAGCAGCTTTGTTTCCCCAATATTTACCACAATATAAACATAAGCTAAAATTAGTAAAGCAAAAAGATAAAAAGGAAAGAAAGGAAGGTATACAAAAAGAAATAAATTGATACAAAGCTTTTGTTAGGTGTGATGGAGACAAAAAGTAGGTACAAAAAGAGTAATGGCAAAACACGGTGCATGTGGCATTACTGAACTGTACATGTGACGTGTCCCGCCATGTTTGTTGTTCGGGGTCACGGGGTTAGTTCCAGTGCACAGTGACCCTGAGTACAACAGAATGAAACTCCACTTAGTGCCGTGCCATCCCCACAATCATTGCTGTCTGCTAACCTATTGTGATAGCCGCTGTATCAGTTCATGTCATTGAAAGTCTTCCTCCTTCTCTTCACTGATTGTATACTGTACTGAGCTGTCCTTCTCCAAGGATGGTTCCCTCGGGATATGTCCAGAGCAGGTAAGATCAAGGATTGCCATCCTCTCTTCTCAGGGGCACTCCGATTGGGCTTCTTTCAAGACAGATGTCTTCATTTCTCCAGCAGTATTGTGTCCATCGAATGGTCTTCTCCAACACCCTATTTCAAAGGTATCCATTCTTTAGTGTGGGTCCAGCTTCCCTGTGTATATGAAGCTACTGAAAACACGGTGGCTTGAGCCAGACACACCTTTCTCCTCAGAGTGACACCTTTGAAAGTGGTCTTCAGCAGCAGATTTGCCCGACGCAACCAGTCATTTGATTTCTTGACTGCAGCTGTCACAGCCATCGATGGTGGGTCCAAATAAAATGAAAATCTTGACAGCAAACTTTTGTCCATTTATTAGGATGTTCTAATTGGCCCAGTTGTGGGGGTTTTATTTTCGTTTTTCTTTTCTTTTTTATTAGTCATTTTATTAAGGTGTTCTTAAAATCTAATAACAGTCCATTATTCAATTGTATTAAGTACACTTGTGCATATGTTGCCATCAACATTTCCAAGCCATTTTCTTTCTACTTAGACCCTTGGGATCAGTTCTTCTTTTTTCCCCTCCTCCTCCAGCTCCCACTCTCATGAATTCTTAATCACTTATATGTTATTATTGTTGCTTCACGTCTGACTGTGATTTTTTGTTCTCCTTATGTTGAGGTGTAATCCATATTAAAGGCTGTAGCCCTCAATCCTCATCAGTAAGTACTTTGAGTTCTCTTAGAGTTATTGTCTATCACTGGCTACTAATGATTCAGCTTCCAGTCTTAAGGCTGTGTTCTTAATAGAGTCCAGTTTTCAGATTGTTTCTCAGCATGAAGGTTGACAAAGTATGGTGAAAGGATAACCCCAGATGCATACCTTTCCTGATATTAAATTAGCAGTATTTCATTTTGTTCAAATGATTGTCTAGTGGTCTAGTATAGGTTTCCCATGAGCACAAGTCCCCTGCAAATCACAATGATTCACAATGCTATCCAGAATGTGTTATGATACATACAGTTGAATGCCTTTGCATAAACCCTAAAACATGCATGGAAATATCTTTCTTGATCATTCAATGTTTTCAACCTAGGTCCATATGACATCAGCAATGTACCTTGTTTCAGAGTCTCTTTGAATTCAACCTGATAGTCGGTAAGTTTCCCATTGTTATACTACTGCAACTACTTTAAACTTATCTTGAGAAAATCTTTACTTGTATGCAATATTAAAGACAATGTTCAATAATTTATTAATTCTGTTGGATTCAATTTCTTTGGAAGGGGTATGAATATAACACTCTTCTAGTTGGTTAGCCAGGTGGTTGTCTTCCAAATATATAGACAGAGATGAGTGAGTGCTTTCAGTATTGCATCAGTTTGTTGAAATATCTCAACTAGTATTTCATAAGTTCTTAAAGGCTTGTTTTTTTACAGTGCCTTCAGCGAAGCTTGAACTTCTTCCTTCAATACCAGTACAAGATCAGTTCTTAATCATATGCTATCTCCTGAAATAGTTGGATGTCATTGAAGAGTGCAAAAAGCATCAGAAGAAGTTGAAAGGAACACATAGAGTTAGTTAGACACACCTTCATTATGAGACATTCCTGTTCAGAAGACACGTGGAGCTACACTAGAGTCCTGGAGCTGCAGGAGCCATGTGGTGACCCCTGCCAGTGCTGAGATGTTGACACCAACACTGCATTCATGAGTTTCCACCCACTGACCTGTGATCTTCCTGCATTTGGCATTATTGCCTGTGTTGCATGAGTCTGAAGAGAAATTTAAGGATTGGTATTGGACATATGGGCTAATATTGGACTTATGGACTTGATATGGACTGGGGTGGGATGTTTTCTCAATATTCAATTGCTCTTGTATATAAAGGTCTTTCTTATATACATGAGTGTCCCTCGATGTGTTTCTCTAGTCAACCCAGATTAGCAAACTTCTCATTTTGAATTGTTCCACGTCAGCAAATAAAGGTCCCAAATTTGAATTTCAGAACATGTAAGAGTGTTCATGTAGAACTTGTACATGGATCAAGAGACAGCTGTGCAAAACAGTAAAAGGGAATACTGCAGTTTAGAATCAGGAAAAGTGTGTGTCAGGGTTGTATCCTCTCATCCTACTTTTTCAACCTGTGTGCTGAGCAAAAACTCGGAGAAGCTGGAGTATCTGAAGAAGAAGGCAGTATCAGGATTAGAGCAGCCAAGTCAGTAATGTCAACTCTACTTTCAAGCGATGGCGCTTCCCCAGGCCTGTTTGAAGTGCTTCTCCACCTGCCCAGAGGGCCTCCCTTTCTAAGCCTCTCTGAGATAGTGTTCTACTGTTATGCAGTGGGCTTGAATTGGTGGGTTTTGAAGAAGTAGACAATCAAGTAGACTTCTTCTTTGTTTTAGTCTGGTAGTTTTGTTGACACCCACCCAGCAGCATAGCTTCCCACAAACTTTGGGCTTGTTATCTCCTGACATCATGGTTGGAAAAAGTAGAGGGGGAGTAAGAAAGAAGATCCTCGATAGAATGGATTGACACAATGGCTGCAACAATGGGCCCAAAGAGAACAAATGTGCAGATGGCCTAAGACTTGCAGTGCTTGGCTCCCTTGTCCATAGGGTTGCTGTAATTTGAAATGGACTCAATGGTACCTAACAGCGACAATATCCCATGTCACAGCATGATGCAACTTACCGCGGTACAACGGGCGGTACAATGGACAGACAAATGGTGTTTCGCTACATGTATGAGTACTTACCACAATATTTTTTTAAAACACAAGTGTGAGAAAGTAAAGCAAATCCAAGAGGTAAGCTAGTGACGATCTGCACACTTGATGTCCGTGGATTAGCTCTAACCCTTCCAGCAGGCATTTGAATGTAGCTTCCATGCTGACTTCCTGGCTCTCGACTTTTCCAGACTAAATCGACCCTGAGCTTGCAGTATTTTTCAGTCTCCACATCCTTGCAACTTTGCATTTCCATCTTCTACCTATTGTGTCTCAGCTAGATAGTATGTCAAGAACCCTGGGCAGGCGGGCGGGGGTGGATTCAGGGTTGGGCTGCAGTGCCAAAGCCCAGCCACTCCACAGGAGAAAGGTGAAGCTTTCTGTCCTGCAAAGATTGACAGGTTCAGAAATCCACAGACACTTCTCCTCTGGTCTACAGGGTCATTGTGAGTCAGAATCAACTCTTTGGCACGAATTTAATTTGGGGATATCGTATCACATCCACATCTCTCTGGAAATGGGCAGCTGAAACCTTCAGATAAAGCTGTGCTGAATGTTGGAAATGACATTTCTCCTGCTTCCCAATCAGTGTAGTCTAAGACTCTCTGGGAGACATGCCACCAGCTGCACGGTCTGAGCCCATTATGAACCTACTATCTTAAATAACTAAAATCAGTGAAAAGTAGAACTATAGATAAAAGGCAAACTGTACTTGCTGATGTAGAGTCCATCCCGGCCAATCGTCACCCCCATAGAACCAAATCAAACTTCTCCACAGGGCTTCCAAGGCTGTCAGTCTTTGTCCTGTAGAGTAGCTGATGGGTTAGCAAGATGGCAATGATAGCCGTACAACCCTACCCCCACCACCAGGGGACAAAAAACAGAAATGTGGGTGAAGGGAGACAGCAGATAGAGTGAAATATGAAAATAAAAATAATTTATAAATTCCCTAATAGAATGATTTAAAAATAATAGTAATTGATAAATTATCAAGGGTTCCCAAGGGTGGGAAGGTAAGTGAGGGAGGGGAAAAAAGAGATGCTGATACCAAGGGTCAAGTAGAAAGAACATGTTTTGGAAATAATGGTGGCAACATGAGTATAAATATGCTTGGCAGTATTGGTGTATGGATTATTTTCAGAGCTGTAGGAGTCCCCACTAAAATGATTTATTAAAAGTAAATAAGTAAATTTTAAAAATGGAAGGGGAAAAAAACCTACTCTTGCTGACCTTTTTCCTTTGCCAAAAGGACCCTTCATAGTTATGATTAACTAGGACACTCAAGTCATTATCATAGGAACTGTAAACAAATATGTTCTCCATTCTGTCTTCATGATATTGCTTTTATAGTATTCAAGCAGAGGACTTGTGTTAATATTTGTTAAGTTTTAACCTAGTCTTGTCTTCTATTGGTTTATTACAGAAGTTTCCATACTATGTAGTTTCTATCCCTCCCAGCTTTCTATCATCTCTAAATCCAAGGAATATGTGTCAACCTTTGATAAAAGTCTTCATAAAGCTGGAGCATTGAGCAGATCAAGGAGGGGAACATATAGCATGTCACTGGATCAGTTATTTTGAAGGTACATTTTCAACCTGTTTGAAGCCCCCTGACTATATCGAGGACTCTCTTCTCCATCTGCTTCCAAAAATTTTATGCAAGTAAGGATATACTGCATTTATGGTGTTCAGTCTAAAATAGCAAAAACAAAACAAGCAATAGTCTTTCGAGCAATTAGGACTCCTGGCAAGCTCCAGTGTGTCTGAGGAGACTGCCTGGCATGGAGTTGTCTATGACTGGTTATCAGAAGTAGATTGCCAAGAGCATCTTCCAAGGAGCCTCTAGGACAGTGGTTCTCAAGTTTCCTAATGCTGCAACCCTTTCATGCAGTTCCTCACGTTGTGGTGACCCCCAACCATAAAACTTTTTCATTGCTATTTCTTTCCTGCAATTTTGCTACTGTTTTGAATTGGGCAACCCTTGTGAGAGAAGGTGTCATGGCCCACAGGTGTCACAAAAGTGTCATGGCCCACAGGTTGAGAGATTAATTGTGTACAGCACAAGTAGGTGTTTTTCCTTCCATATTTTAAATTTACTTAGTTATTTTTAATAATCATTTTATTGGGGGCTCCTACAGCTCTTATAACAATCCATATACCAATAGTGTCGAGCATATTTGTACTTAGGTTACCACCACCATTTCCAAAACATTTTCTTTCTACTTGAGCCTTTGGTAGCAGTTCCTCTTTTTTCCCTTCCCTCACCTAACCTCCCACCCTCATGAACCCTGGATAATTTATAAATTATTTTTATTTTCATATTTTACACTATCTGCTATCTCCCTTCATCCACATTTCTATTTTTTGTCCCCTGGTAGTGAGGTTGGGGTTGTACACCTATCACTGCCATCAGTTCCCCCTTTCTTCCCCTTCCCACCCCACTGTCCTTCTACCCTCCTGGTATCACTACTCTCATTATTGGTCCTGAGGGGTTTATCTGTCCTGGGTTCCATGTGTCAAGAGCCAAGAGCTCTTCTCTGTACCAGTTTACATGGTCTGGTCTAGACCAACTTGTAAGATAGAACTAGGGTCAGGATAGTGCGGTGGGGGCGAAGCATTAAAGAACTGGAAGAATGTTATGTGTGTTTTGGTGCTATGCTGCACCCTGGCTGGCTTGTCCCTTTCTTGTGACCCTTCTGTGAGGGGATATCCAATTATCTACAGATGGACTTTGGGTCTCCGTTCTAACCCCCCATGTTTCCACCAAAATGGTTGTTTGTTGGGGTCTTCCGATGCCTGATACCTGATCCTGTCAACACCTCATGATCACATGGGTTGATGTGCTTCTTTCATGTGGGCTTTGTTGCTTCCCTGCTAGATGGCCACTTGTTTTACTTCAAGCCTTTAAGACCCCAGGTGCTGCATCTTGTAACAGTCGGAGACCATCATCTTTCGTCACCACATTAGCTATGCACCCATTTGTCTTCAGTGATCATGTTGGAAAGGTGAGCATCACAAAATACCAGGTCTTTTATAACAAAGCGTTCTTGTATGGAGGGAGGACTTGAATAGAGGCCCAGTGTCCATCTGCTACCATTGACCTATAAATATATGTGCACAGACCTATATATCTATCCTTATGCATGAATATATTTATATATGCGCCCACCTTCGTTTGACCTCTATAACTGTCTTATGCCTCTGAGTTCTTTTCTCTAGTTCCTTTACTTTCCTTCGGTCCTACTATCATGCTCGCCCTTCATTCGGCTCTCTGTGGTCACAGTAAGTTTAATAGGAACCCCACAAAATATACGTGTCATGCTCCACGCTGACAAGGAAAGGTGTGTGCATTTCCATCTTGGATGAGAGCTTTCTGCACAGCACATTGCTTTAGGCCCATCCAAAACAGTGTGAGAGTGCTCCCATGTGCCACTAGAAACGCCCTGGCAATGTTAGGACATTTTCTACTCATTGAACACTTTCTCTGACCCGGACTTGGCCAAGAATCATTTTAGCTTCATCCAGGAGGCTCCGTTCTCACAGTCTCACCAGTGACCCGGCATCTCTCCTCCTCAGCTTCTGCCTCAGGTGTAGGTATCACCCGACGCACCCACCAGCAGAAGGAACGAAGTTGAACACTTAGCGCCGAGCCCTTCACACAGAAATAGCTTCCTTCTTCCCTCTTTCCCACCGATTGTTTTTATTCGTTAAAATTCTGACTCCAAAGCTGATACTGCCTGGAGAAATATATACCTTCTCTAGAGCAGGAAAACCTAACAATGTACCAAGGTCTAAATAGTAGTCAGTAAAGTCCAGCATGCTATTCTTAAAAATAGAGGAAAAGACCCAAGGAGTAGAAAAAAAAAAAAAAAAAGGCAGATATGGGCTGAGCCCTGGTGGTGTAGTGGTTGCGTGCGGGACTGCAGCCCCCTGGGTTGGCAGTTCAAATCCAGAAGCAGCTCTCCAGGAGCAAGGTTAGGCCTCCTACTCCCACCAGAGGGCAGTGATGGCCCCCAAAAAAGCAAATGCAGATCCCACAGTAGTGTTTTATTCGCAAATCAGTTGCCAAGTATTCTGTCTACATCAAATCACTGGACTAACATAGCACCCACCCTGTGAGTTCAACAAGGAAGAAAGCATTCCTTTTCCCACTTCATAAGCGATGCACCAAAGATGCACGAATGTAAGACACTCATCCAAGGCTATGGTGGAACTGTAACTTCGGCAAGCAAGTTCACGACTTGGACAGGCAGAGGCTGTATCACATGGGTAATTTATATCACTGTTAGGGTCCTCTGAGGATACTGGCTGAAACCTTGGGCATATCCTCTACGACACAAATGGCATCATGAATGCTGAATCTCACATTTTTGTTTTTTAATTTTCCAACAAGTCAAATTCTCCAACTTTTAATTAAACAGAATAAGCTCCACCTTTTTTTTTAGTCCAAAGCTATGCAAAATTTGAAGCAATTTATTTTCCTACCTGAGATCAAAATAGAAGTTCCTTTTCTTCCCTACCTAAACATAATTCTTGGCACTGAAGTAAATTGGAATTCAGTTGCTATACTTTGTCAAACTTTTTTTTTGAAGACCCTGTCATAGAGAGAAAATGCTCATTACCCATGCTTATCTACATATTCGTTCCTCCAAAGGCTAATAACAAATGACAGGCCTGTAATGGGATCATGATATTATAATAATATGAAAGTAAAAAATCATCTGTTTATACAAAGTATTCCTGAATGGTATAATATGTATGGAAGTCACAGAACCTATGTATCTCAGTCAAACACAAAGAGTCCAGAAATTTAGCGTGCTTTAAGAAACTCATTCTATTTCTCTTTTAGGAGGAGACGAGGTGGCAAAGTTGGGATATATAGCAAAAATATTGAACATGAATTTGCAATAACTGCAACTAGAATTAAAAATGAAACCCAACCAGACCTTTACTAACACTGCATAACTGTCTGCTCCTGAGCCTGCAGGATTTTACCGAGGTCCCAACCCCCACCCCCGATCTCCCTCCCCACCACAAATGCACAAAACAAGTCCTACAGCTTCCTTCGTGGCTGTCTTTGGACATGGTGTCACATCTTGAAAACAAAAGACCTGGTGAAGCAAGCAACAGATCCCTGGCGGCGTAGCGGGTTACGGACTGGGCTGCTAACTGCAAGGTCAGCAGTTTGAACCCACCAGCCGGCCCTTGCTCCTCAGGAGCGAGATGAAGCTTTCCACTCCTGTGAAGAGTTACGACCTTGAAAACCCACAGGCGCAGGTCTACCCTGACCTACAGGGCTGCTCTGAGTTGAAGCGTGCCGGTAGCAGTGAGATACCGAGGTTGTTGTTTAAGCAGGTAAGGAAAATGAAGCACAACAGACTAGGTGATGTCTGAAAACCACTGTAAGAGGAGGGCGTGTCAGAAGGACGCCTGAGCAGCACCATCTGCCCTTCAAGGAAAGTGAAGATACACAATAAGGGGCTTTCCCTCCTCTGGCCTGTCTTCTGCATTCTCCCCCAACCAGGAGAGGTACGTGAGCAAAATCTCCAGCTCCAAAGAGGCCAAGCTTCTGCAGGAGGAGGTAGGGACCTAACGATATGATAGTCCAGCGATAGCTTAGCTACCGATGAGTGGCTTTGCTCTGGCGTTGGCCACGTCAACGGGCTCTGTGTTCATGTCAGCCTTTTCTGTGATAGACCCATGAGGAGCCGCCATCTCACTGCCCCTCTCCAAAGCCATGGTTTTCATACTCCCCAGGAAAACACAACCCTGGAAGTCTAAGTACTCCTCCACGTTATCTTCTCTGACATTGGCTCAAACCAAAAACTCCCTGCCTTCAAGTCCATGCTGACTCATCGCAACCCTTCAGGTCAGACTACAGCTGTCCTGAGACTTTCTGAGATGACATTTCTGGAATAGAAAGCTTTGGGTTTTGAGGGGTATTTTTGTTTTTGTTGGGGGGGGGGGAGTTGGTTGTTTGTTTTGCTTTTAAAAAAAATCCTTTTATTGGGAGTTCATACAAACCTTATCACAATCCATACATAAGTCCATTTAGCGACAAGCGCATTTGCACATTTGTTGCCCTCATCATTCTCCTATTTTCTTTCTACTTGAGCCTTTGGTATCAGCTCCTCATTTTTCCCCTCCCTTATAAACCTGTGATCATTTATAAGCTACCCATTTCTTTCTCTACCCCTCCCTCCTTTTTAGTTGGCTACCATATGTAGCCCTGGATTTGGTCTGGCACCTGCCATATTACTGGACCTCCCCCCAGGAATGTTTGCATACAGTAGCTTTGTCCCTATGCTCCTTTTGCATTTTGTTTGTTTTAAGCTTACCTCAGTGGACTCATGCACTTGTCCTTTTTGTGCTTGGCTTACTTCACTTAAAATAATTTCCTCCAGTTCTTCCCATGTGGCAATGTGCTTCATGTGTTCAGCACTGCTTTTCAGCCATACACAGTACTCCATCATATGTATGTAGCACAGCTTTTTAATCCATTGGTCAGTTGATGCAAATTTGGGTGTTTCCAACTCCTTGCAATTGTGAACTGTGCTGCGATGAACATTGGAGCGCAGATGTCTGACCATGGTTTGTTTCTTGCCGCTTCTGGGTATATGCCCAATAGGGGGATTGCTGGGTCATATGGTAGCTCCATTTGTTTTACATATTGCCAGATCAACACCCATAGTGGTTGTACATACCTACAGAACCACCAGCAGTGAATGAGAGTTCCAGTCTCCTCACAGTCTGTGATAGGTAAGCTTGTTGGTAACATGGCCAAAGACAGTACATAGGTCTGTTGTGACAACATGGACAATGAATACACGAGATCGATTGAAGGGCGGAGGTAGAAATGGCTTGGCGAGCCCTGCCCTTGCTCTCTTGCTCTTGGATCTTCTGACCAGCAGCTGTCTTGTTCGTCCTGTGCCTCGATCTCCAAGCGACACTACCTGTGGGACACCTAATCGTTGGACTGTGAGTTGAGGTTCCTTCAAGCCCTGCTTCACCATGGTCCTGGAATATACATCTCTTGAGCTGGGGACTGTTGGACTCTGTCATCTGGCTGACTGTTGGCGACCTGCGTTGCTGTTTGCTGCTAGTGGCCGGATAGCCTGAATTGCTCTACAGAGGACTACTCGAAGGCCCTCAAGACTCCAAGGACTGCCAGTCTACTAGCTGTCTGAGGCAAGTGAGTTGCAGTGAGCCATTTATGCTGCTTTATAGATTCATTAACTGTTTACTTCTTATGTTACATATCTTTCTAGCTATATAAATATATAAAGAGAATTACTAGTGTCCTGGTTTTGTTTCTCTAGAGAAGCCTGTCTAACACAGACCCTCTCTAACTCTTGTTGCATTCTGATGTCTTGAATCAGGCTATCTTTGAGGGGGTTAGGTGGGATCACATTGCTGCTTTAATTTGCATTTCTCTTGTGGCTAATGATCAGAAACCCTTTCTTATATGTTAATTGGCCATTTGAATTTCTGCCTCTGTGAAACTCCTCTTCAGGTCCATTACCTACCTCCTCAGTGGGCAATTGCTTTGTTTTGCTTCTTTCCTTTTGGAAGCTATCAGAGTATTGTAGATTTTAGTAATAAGGCCTTTGTCTGCTCTGTCATTGCTAAAGATGTTTTCCCAGTCCGTGGACTCTCTTATTACTCTTTTGGTGAATTTTCTCAATGTACACAGGTGATTTATCTTCA
>PVJH01030688.1:0-24592 GCA_004026705.1 Nesogale talazaci
GGCGCCCACCCCGCCGCCGCCCACTCACCGCTGCACTCGGACGAATACTGGTCCCCCCAGTCCCGAGACTGCGGGTTGCAGCCGCCGCCACCCGCCGGGGCCTCCTGCTGATGCCGGTGCTGCAGCTCTTGCTTGAGGAGCGACAGCGGCGAATAGTACTCGGTGGCCATAGCCCCTGGGTGCAGCTCCGCAGGCAGGGCCCCCAGCAGCAGCAGCAGCAGGACCAGAAGGCGCTGGGCCACGCGGGCAGCGGACACAGCGCGGCCCCAGCAGCAGCAGCAGCAGCAGTCGCCGGCAGGTGCCATCTTCTCTCAAGGCGCATGTGTGTTTGCCCCTCTCCCCCACACTCCGGCCTCCCGCCTGCTAGCTGCCGCCCGGCAGGTGGGCCGTGGGAAGTGGGGGGGAGCGGGGTGGGAACGGGGAACCCGCGTTGCCTTCTGGGAATTGTAGGCCCAGCGCGGTAGACATTGACCATCTGCCGGGCTGTGGAACTACGACTCCCAGGAAGCAACGCGCAGCGAGGGCCTTCCGCTGGGGCGCTTCTACGTCGCCCCTCCACTCAGTCGGAAGTTCCCAGCGGTTGAGGGAAATGGGTACGGGCGGGCGGAGCGGGCCACGGCCAGGGAAAGGGAACGTGGAGGGGGCGGCAGCGACTCCTGCTGCTCCCTCGACCGCCTGCCAGTACAGGTGCATCGAATGCAATGAAGAAGCGAAGGAGCTGTACCGAGACTATAGCCACGGTGTGCTGAAGATAACCATTTGCGTGAGTTCATGGTTTGGCGGGTCCGGGGGCAGAAGGTGCGTGGCGCGGCGGGAGGTGGGGCCTGCGAGGAGCTGTGAGATCGCGTGCCTTCGCGCAGTTGCTTGATCCTCGTGGCCGTAGTTCGTCGTGCTTCGGCAGGAATTCCTATCGTGATGGTGAACTCGCTGCCCGTGGCTCGGGTCTCGCCAGCGGGGCTTGCTTGACCCGTGAGAACGCGTACGTTTGCGTTCCTGTCAAAGCCCTTTCGTCCCTAGGTGGTTTCCCTTTGCGACAAAAAACGGTAACCACTTGTACTCTCCACAACACATATCGAATTACCCGGGAATACCCTTTTTAAGGTTGCTCCCGTTATAATAGTTGCATGTCTATTCATGCAAAGTGCTGCAAGGAGTTGGTGATGCAAAACCTAAAATTGAAGAAAAGTTCTGTAGGCAAGGTGTCCATCGTCAGTTTATAAAGATGAGTTTACTTTTTAATAGATACAGATCGGAAGGTTCTTTTAAGGCAAAACACCTGTATACAATAAAGTTTGGTCCCACTTCTGATTTATTGATATGTTTTGCTATTAGCCCTCTTAAAAATTATAAAGTCTATAGTAGAATGCACAGACGTAGAACAAGTATGAAGCTGCATTGCCTGTTACAAACACAGGTGCAGACACCCAATTTCCTTTTTCCCTCTCAGTGGTTTTCCTTCGAGCGGCATAATTTCAGCTTTCATTAAATCTAACGTATTACCTAAATATTAGGCAGTGTGACATTATTAGACAGGAGCGGTGAGGGGGTGGGGAGCTGGGATAAGTTGGGACACATGACTACTAACCTCAAGTACCTTAGATGCTGTGCAGTAATCACATTCCATTTCCGTACCTCGTCACACTCTTACTCTTGTGACAGTCATAACATACTCTTTTCTCCTAGTTTCCATTAAATCCTGCCCCCTCTCCTGCTTGACTAAGAAAACAGACAAGAACAGCCACAACTTTGGATACCCACTGTTAATATTGTGGGTTGCACATTAAGTGCAGAGTGGCGTTAGTGGCAGAGTGGGTTGCACATTAAGTGGGTTCCACTGTGTGTTCTACTAGTAGAACACACAGTTAGCAGTTCAAGCCCACCTGCAGCTTTGATGGGAAAAGGGGATGCTCTCTCCATATAGACTTATAGCTTTGGAAACCCAAAGAAGCAATTTTTTTCTGTCCTTTTAAGGTTGATAATGAGTCAGAACTGACTCCATGGTAATTAGGGTATGTGTTTTTCTCCTTTCTAAGGGTAGAATTGTTATTCATATACCTTGTCTTTCATCCCATTACTGTAGCCACACAGTTAATATTTGTATTTATCAGTGGCCAACATCCCAACTTGTGCAGGAAATCCCATCCCCTTCCATTTACCAAGTAGCAACGTTCTGCTGGACCATTACCACCAGAATATGTACTATTATAACTCCATTTAAAAACAGTCTTCATCAGGGCTGAGCCCTGGTGGGGTAAGTGGTTGAGTGCGGAACTGCAGCCTGCGGGCTTGGTGGTTCAAATCCAGCAGTGTCTGGGTAGCGCCCATGACCACCAGAGGCAGTGATGCCCACCAAAAAACAATCTTCATCAAAGAACTAAAAATTATATCATTATAAATGAGGGGAAGTACAGATTGGGGACCCAAAGCCCATCGGTAGGTGAAACGACATCCCCTTACAGAAGGGTAGCAGGGAGGAGACGAGCCAGTCAAGGTACAGTGTAGCAACAATGAGATATGCAACTTTCCTCTAGTTCTTAAATGCCTCCTCCCACCCCCTATCATGCTCCCAATTCCACCTTGCAAAATTCGGCTAGACCAGGGATGTTCACTGGAGCCAGAAACATGGGGGATTCAGGACAGATGATCCCTTCAGGACCGGTGGTGAGAGTGGTGATACCGGGAGGGTGGAGAGAAGGTGGAGTAAAAAGGGGGAACCAATTGCAGGGATCTTCATATAGCCTCCTCCATGGGGTATGGACAACAGGGAAGTGGGTGAAGGGACACATCAGACAGTGTACGATACGAAAAAATAATAATAATTTGTAAATTTTAAGGATTCATGAGGGAGGGGAAATATGAGGAGCTTATATCAAGGGCCTAAGTAGCAGGAGGATGTTTCTAGGATGATGATGGCAACAGGTAAGGTCTGCCTTGCAATGGATATATGTATTGATCATGATAAGTGTTGTATGAGCCCCCAATAAAATGATTTTTTAAAAAAACCAAAAGCAATCTTTTGATTCTCCTTTCCTCTTTAGCTTCTCGTATTTTATCCTCTGAGCTATTTTTATTTTCTATTTTATTTCCTCTTCCAATTTCCCTTAAATGTATGTTTGCCATCATGCTTCTTTTCCTGCTCATCATTTCATTTGGGACTGTTCTTAAGATCACTGCTGACTTGCACTTTTGCTAAATCTTGGGGTCACTCGTAAGCCTTCCTTTTTTTTGGAACTATCAACAAAATTTCTCTCCTTTCTCCTTTCTCCACCTTGAAGCCAAGAAACTATATCTTTTAGCTTTGTATTTTTCACTCTCACTTATGGCTTTGCCTTAACTTCATTGCCAACTAGTAATGGAGTGCCCTTAAATAGTATGTACATTTTGACAGTTCCCACACAAGTCTTCAGCCTGAAACTCCCCTTTTAATACAGATTCAAACATTCTACTACCTGCTAATTTCATCTCTTGGATCTCAATAGACATTTCAAATTTTCCAATCATCGTTAGTGACAACTCTTATTTTGTTAACTGTAGCCAAAAATGTTTGGAATCATTCTTGATTCCCCTGTTTCTCTCATAAAAAGTAAATCTTTTTTTTTTGGGGGGGGGCACATCACTGCCCTCTGGTGGGAGTGGGAAGCCCAGCCTTGCTTCTGGAGAGCTGCCGCAGGATTTGAACCTCCAAGCCAGTGAGCTGCAGTCCTGCACTCAACCACTACGCCACCAGGGCTCAGCCCCAAAAGCAAATCCTTTTTATCTCAATTATTGTAATAACTCCTGGAAGAACGTCATAAATTTCAACCCAGTGTTGCATTATGAAGTAACCCTGATGATTTAGCACAGAGGTTCCCAAACTTATATGGTCTACTGTCTTCTTTAAAAAAAAAAAAATCCTCATGACCTCTCTAGCAATAAAAACCTTTGTATTCCAGTCCAGAATCCAGGATAAAGTGTAGGTATCTGCTCTTATAATGCCCTTAGATCATTCCACACACCATCGGGGCGGGGGGTGGGGGGGGAGTCCACTTTGGGAAACTATGAAACAGGCACTCAATGCTAATTAAGAGGTTAGCAGTTTGAACCCAGCCAGATGCTCCACTACTCTAGGAGAGAAAGACCTAGAAATTCCCACTCCCATGAAGATGACAACATAAAAAAATCTTTGGGAAGTTCTACTTTGTCACTTGAGTTTGCTATGAGTTAAAAATCAGGTAGTTGGTACCTAGCAATAACTACATTAAGGAACCCCTGTCCCCTTGGGATGCTGGATACCCAGATGATTAAGATATAACCTTTCTCTCAAAGAGCTTCAACTCTTAGGGCTCTACATTTAATGTATGGGTATATTTACTGTGGAGCTAAAATTAACCAGATTGGAGAGTGAGAATATGTGGAGAAATATACAGTCCAGGAACTAGATACTGAAAAGGAAGCCGCCGCATGAATATTTACAGACAAAAAACTGAATTGAAATTTTATTTTGTATTGAAAGCAATATAATTTATTAAGGAATTAGAGCGCATATGAGGGGGAAGTAGGACATATCCATATTAAGATTGAGACTGGGGAAACAGTCAGGTACTTGAATTTGCAGTGTATGTGCGATCCCTGTGCTTATTTCTTAGAAGAAATTCTTTCTATGTTCAGGGTACTTATCTATGAGTGGTAATTAGCATAAGAAGAATTTTGTTACTATAAGAGAACACATTTATTAAAAGTGGACATTAAAAGGTACTTAACTACATTTGTTTGGTTTTTCTTTTCTTTCTTTAAAAAATTATTTTTGTTAGGACATAATTCAGACACTATATAGTTCAATAGTTCAGTCATATGAATAAGTGCTGTGTAGTCACTAGTACAATCAGATTCAGCCCATTTTCCTCCTTCTTGTACTTCATGTAATTTGCTCCCCAGTACCCTCCATTCTCCCCTGCTGTACCCCCCAGGAACCCTTAATCCAGTTACTGGTCTCTATAGAGCCACCCATTCAGAGTTTCATATATCAAAACACACAGAAGAAGACATTCACAAAAAGTCAAGAAAACTACCAACAATAGCAAAATACAACAGAGATAACCCCCAGCTTGAAAGAATACAAAGTATTTGTTGTTATGTTTTGTGCTCATTATTGTCTCTGCAAGTCTATCTAGATAAGATAAGCAAGATTAAAAAAAAAAAACAGGAGAAAACAACAGGACTGACAGTTGCAGGGCACATGAGAGAGGGGGAGGTGGGGGAAAGGGGAGGGGGTACCCACAAACCCAGGGATAAGGGAACAACAAGTGATGGAAAACCGATGGTGAGGAGGGCATAGGGGCTTGAATAAAGGCAATGTAACCTAGAGGAATTACAGAAACTCGAATGAAGGCCAAACTTGATAGTGGAACAAGAGGAAGTAAAAGGATAGAGAGGACAGAAATAAGAGGCAGGGGACAGTTATGCAGGTTAAATAGAGATCCGTACATATACAAATACATTTATATATAACAATAGGGAAATAGACCTACATACATATATTTATGTACAGAGTCGTAAGGCAGCAGACGGACACTGGGCCTCCACTCAAGTTTTCCCTTAATGCAAGAAGGTTCTAATAAGCCAGCAGACTGTGAAGGTCACCTTCCTGACACACTCTCACTGAAGACAAAATGGGTACATAAGCAAATGTGGTGAAGAAAACTAATGGTGCCCAGCTATCAAAAGATATAGCGTCTAAGGTCTTAAAGGCCTGAAGATAAATAAGCAGCCATCTAGCTAAGAAGCAACAAAGCCCACATGGAAGCACACCAGCCTATGCGACCATGAGGTCTCAACGGGATCAAGTACCAGGCATCAAAGACCCAAAACAAAATCATCTCATTGTAAATCAGGGAGAGAACTGAGTGGAGACCCAAGTCCATCTGTAGACAGTTGTACATCCCCTTACATAAGGGTCACAAGGAGAAGATGAGCCAGTCAGGGGTAGTATAGCACCAATGAAAAACTCTCCTCTAGTTCTTTAATGCTTCCTTCCCGCTTCACCCCACTCTCATGACCACAAATCTGCCTTTCAAACTGGCGAGATCTGAGCACGTACACTGGTACAGACAAGAGCTCACAACACGGGGGATCCAGGACAGATAAACCCCTCAGGACCAATAATGAGAGTAGTGATATCAGGAGGGTAAGGAGCATATGGGGGGCGAAAGGGGGAACCAATCCCAATGATTGATGTGTAACTCCACACCCCCAGGGGGACAGACAACAGAAAAGTGGGTGAATGGAGACAGTAGTTGGTGTAAGACATGAAAAAAAAAATTTATAAATTATCAAGCGATCATGGGGGGGATTTGAAATGAGCTGATACCAAGGGCTCGAGTAGAAAGAAAATGTTTTCAAAATGATGTTGGTAACATATGTACAAATGTGCTTGGCACAGTGGATGGGTGTGGTAAGAGCAGCTAGAGCCCCCAATAAAATGATGACTTTTAAAAAAGACAACAAAATATTAAAAAACAAGACTAAAAAATGTGTCAAAAGGGAAATCAAATAAAATGCTTTGGTCATTCAAGTCATAGTCATTTCTACAATACACTTTTTCTGATAACCAGGTTAATCCCATCCTTCAATTATGGTAAGAGGAAAATTACCAGAGAATTATTCTATGTGTAGATCCTGCAAATGTATTTTGCACTTTCACTGTCATCCATAGCTTTTTGCTATTTGGTTTTTCTTGAGGTTTCCCTCCTTATGTTCAAGAGAAAAGCAGGAGAAAAATGAGAGAAACTTTTTTTTTTGAGAGAGAAACTTTTAAGGGAAGAGCAAATATTAAAGGGAGAACATGAAAAAAAATAAGACTAAACTAACTGAGAAGACTAAACTAACTGAGAGGCAACCAGCATACTTTTTATAAAATATTCAGCATGCTTAGATGGAAAGATGAGGAAAGCACATAACTTATCACAGACATCCAAAAGCTGCCTCCTCTATTTGGTCTCATGCTGCTTGGTGATTACCCTATCACAGAACTATCAGGCCATGTTATAGTGGCATGATTATTTATCTTTCTCCCCGTGTCTTCACGAGGACTGTAAGGTCCTTGTTGATACAGATATAAGTCTCAAAGCCAACACCTAGCATTTTGGAAGTTCCTGTTCTGTAGAAATAGCTAAGTAAAAATAGCCAGATATATTGCGATGAATGTAATAGCCATTTCAAACGCATTTGTCAAGCAAATGAGTGCAAAAGGAGTAACTTTACTATTTTGCCTCAAGAGTAGTTTCTTCCCACCTTCTTCCAAAAAGTGTCTCAACCCATGGCCTCAGACTTGTGATGCTGTCTAGAGGACTTTGGATGGACAGAGAAAGGACCCTTGACTTCTTAGGTTGTCGTTTTATTTTAAAAATCAGGGGCTGAGCCCCGGTAGCGTAGTGGTTGAATGCGGAACTGTGACCCACTGGCTTGGTGGTTCAAATCCAGCAGCAGCTCTCCAGGAGCAAGGCTGGGCCTCCCACTCCTACCAGAGGGCAGTGATGCCCAAATAAATAAATAAATAAAATGTTTTTTACAAAAAATCAGTTAGCCTCTCAGGTCTTCCCATTTGACTTGTAGAATGGTGATGGGCTCTAGAAACCAATCGTTAGGAACATAAAATTTCTGATTCTGTGGCTCCTGTTATGGCACTGGCTTACTCTGCTCAGGCAAAGACCTTCAGAATATTCATTCTTCGTGCTTTTGTTTCATAAGCTTAATCTACTTGTGAAGCATCCTTCTCTTCATTGGTTTGCTTAATTAGTAGAAAGCATGCCTATATGTTGTAATAACATAACAACTGCAGAAACTTTACCTTGGCAATGAATCCAGTTTTTCATTACATGTGAAGTGCCGGTTTCCAATTCTTTAGTACAAGTCACTTTAATGGAATTAAAAGATCATCTCCTATACTTGCACACCCATTCCTTCTTGGTCTACAATGTTTCAAAATGCTGCCTGTTTGAAGTGGAACCGTTACATTTGGTGCTGTGAAGTTGGACCAGTTCTACTCTGCCCTATGGGGTTGCCAAGAGTCAGAACGGACTCAGTTGCTGTGAGTCTGGTTTTGTTTTCATGGCACCCTGATGCCATCATCGGCCAGTTGCACCTTGGGCTTGCTAACCACAAGGTCAGAAGTTAGGATCCAGCAACCGCTCCATGGTGGGAAGATGAGGCTGTCTGCTGCCACAAAGATTTACAACCTTGAAAATGAACATGTAATTTCTCATTCTGCGGCTCCTGTTATGATACTGGCTTCCTCTCTGCTCTGGCAAAGACCTTCCAAATATTCATTCTGTATGCCTTTGTTTTATAAGCTTGATCTAATTTGAAGCATCCCTCTCCTCATTAGTTACTTAATGACTAGAAAGACATGTCTACAGGGACATGTTCTATCCTGTCCTTTGGGGACACTATGGTTGGAATCGACTCAGGGGCAGTGAGTTTGGTTTAGGTTTGAAAGGTGTAGAGTTTGTGACCACCCATGTGCACAGAACTGCACATTCCATTGGAGACTTCTGTGGGAACATATTTTCATAGAACTGTTGAGAGCCAAACACTGCCATCAGATCGATTCTGACTCAACCCGATCCATATAGGTTTCAAAGACTGTAAATCTTTTTTTGTTTGTTTGGTTTGGTTTGGTTTGGTTTTTGTTTTGGGGGGGCATCACTCCCACTACTCTGGTGGGAGTAGGAGGCCCAGCCTTGCTCCTGGAGAGCTGCTGCTGGATTTGAACTGCCAACCCAGTGGGCCACAGTCCCCACACAACCACTATGCCACCGGGGCTCAGCCCAAGACTATAAATCTTTACTGGAGCAGTCAACTACCTCTTTATAACCTTGCAGTTAGTAACCTAATGTACAGCCTGTAGGACCACCAGAACTCCTGTGACCTCGCTCCAAGTTACCTAGCTAAGCACTGAGAGCCCCGGGGACCCAGGTTTTGGTAACTTAGAGCCAGGCTACACAACCTAGTTCTTTATATCCAGCTCAGCATTCCTGTGCGGCCACTATTATTAGAGAGAAAGCCAGGTGCCTGGTATCCGCCACCCTAGGATTGCTGGCACGGTACTACATTCTTTACCCACTTGTAGTGCATTCCTGGACACCCTGGATGCAAGGTGACATTTCTATATTTGTTTCTCCACACCATGCTTATAGAACCACGAAGTGAAGTGCCATCTCTCGGACCACAATTCACTGATTAAAGTGCATTATAAACTATTTCATTACAGAATCTATTACAGAAACTATTTCAAAACAGAATCTCCTAAGGAACTTTCCTGTCTAAATTTTTTTAATTGAATTTCTTTCATCTCTTGTAAAACATGTAGTGATTTATTTCTAAAACCACTTCTTATATAGTTGAATGTATAATACCCGAATGGAGTCTTTTATATAATAAATGTTGGTACAGACTTACTGCTAATAAAACCAAAAATAGACTGCCGTTTTAATATATTTTTTACCCCTACCCCCCTTTTTTTGCTAAATATATTTTAATATATTGCTAAATATATATTTTGCTAATATATTTTAAGGTTTCAGAATGTATGGATTTGCTGTCCTAATACTATTTTGCATTATTTCAGAAATCCTGCCAAAAACCTGTAGACAAATACATCGAGTATGATCCTGTTATCATCTTAATTAACGCTATTTTATGCAAAGCCCAGGCCTACAGACATATTCTTTTCAATACTAAAATAAATGTAAGTTGTGATCATTTTTCTATTTTCATTTTGCTTGATAATGCTTTCCATTATACAAGAATAACTATTCTGACTAGAAGTAAAGAATATTATTTTTAAAATAACTTGTAACGAGAATGAATCTCTTATCTCAGCATATGTAGACGTTTCTAGAAACAGCAAACAATGATAATAATGTTCGTAAATATTTAAGAATATGCTGGCTGGGCTGAGCCCCGGTGGCGTAGTGGCTGTGCGCGGGACTGCAGCCCACTGGGATGGAGGTTCAATTCCGGCTCCCAGGAGCAAAGGCTGGGCCTCCTACTCCCACCACCTGAGGGCAGTGATGCCTAAAAAAAAAAAAAAAAAGAATATGCTGGCTAACAAAATCAAACTATACTCTTTATTGCCTTTTGAAAGACACGTCAATTACTTGGAACAGAATAAATTAAACATATCAAAGTAAGAAAATAATTATACTTTAAAAAGTAAGCAAATAATTTTGATGTAGCTTAATTGAATTTTATACTCTTCCCTTGAGGAAAGGTATGAAGTGACTAGCAACATTGAGTGTATCTGGAAGGTCTGAAGTTTATTAGGTTGAATTTCAAAAAATACACTTGAAGTATGACTTGTAAAAGTAAGGTTAAGTAGAGTTGTTAAAAAAGTTGACAGAGGGCTGCGCCCCGGTAGCGTAGTGGTTGTGCGCGGGACTGCGGCCCGAGACGGAGGTTCAATTCCAGCAGTGGGGCTGGACCTCCTACTGCCACCACCGGAGAGCAGTGATGCCCCCACCCCCCCAAAAAAAAAAGTTGACAGAAAATACAGAACATTCATTTAATTTGAAAATTAGATAAACAAAAAATATATTTTTAGTATAACTTTACCCCAAATATTACATACATTTTATACTAAAAAATGATTGTTATATCTGAAATTTAAATAGAATAAGTATGTTTTGGGGGGACATCACTACCCTCTGATGGGAGTAGGAGACCCAGCCCTGCACCTCGAGAGCTGCTGCTGGATTTGAACCGCTAACCCAATGGGCCGCAGTCCCGCACTCAACCACTGTCCCACTGGGGCTCAGTCCTAGAATAAGTATTTTATTTACTGAATCTGCCAACCTTGAATTTGAATTAGCATGGACAGTACCTGAGTAATTTACTTACCCCTCTTTCCTCCCTCACCATTAAAGAACTAGGGCAATTTTTAAACAATCCTTCAGTATTATTGCCAACAGGGAGACTTTAAAAGTCCTCAGCCTGGATCTCACCCAGAGTCAGTCAAATCCGAATCCTTGGGGACGGGCTTGATTCCCATCATTGCAAGCATCAGGCGGTGACTGGTACGCAGCCACCAAAATCAGCATGCCAGCAGAGGGGGCCTTTGACACCTCGAGGCCACATCAGCTTTCCTCCCAGGCTGCCTTCTGTCACTGTATGATGGCAGAAAGCTCAGTCATCGGAAGCCCACAGAAAAAAAGTTAATTATTTTTTCACAATATTTTCTAACAAATTTCATCTCGGACTCTTTCTGGGGAGGGGGGGCATCTCTGCCCTCTGGTGGTAGTAGGAGGCCCAGCCCAATCCTGCTGCTGCTGGATTTGAACCGCCACGCCAATGGGCTGCGTCCCGCACTCAACCACTACACTACCAGGGCTCAGCCCAAAGAGACGAATTGGACTCTTTCAAACTTCTAAATTGTTACCTTTTAATTACTGTTTTCAATACGGTAATTTACAATAAATTCACATTATGATTAACTATATTTGTCACTATCTTTATCCCCCTTTTGTATATTACTAGTAATATGCACAAATACATTGTCGTACTGTATAATTTGTTGATGCTGACATTCTCAGGTGTTTACTCACTGAAATTCAGTGTTAATATTTTCTAAACAAAACATTACCAATATAGCAGGCTATGACTTAGTCTACAGTGAAGTCTGTGTCAATGTCAGGAGTCATAAGGGATAGAAAGTTGTTCAGTCTGACAACATGGGACAGCTGAACGGCACACACCTGCCTGACAGCTGTTAGGACTCTGACTTCATTCCTATGACATGCTGACAAATACTGATCAGATGTAGAAAGGGCTGATATAAAAGGCGGTCATAATGAAAACATTAAAAATAACTAAAAGACATGTTCAGTTTAATTCCAGAACCAACTCATGATAGTTCTTGGAAGAGAACCCTCTCATAAATTGGTGATTACAGTATCTATATATGGGTTCATACTCATCTAATCCAGAAGCTTTTCATTTTTCTTTCTAATTTGTGATCAGACTAGTAATGTCTTATGAAATATTGCAGACTCTTCAGATTTGATATTCTTATTTATGCCTCTTCCTATACATGAGTCCCAAAACTGTTGTGCTTAATTCTGTGTACAGGGTAGATTTTGAAAATACAAATTATATGGGTGAAGAGAGACAGTGGGTAGTGTAAGATATGAAAATAACTTCTCAAGGGTTCATGAGGATGGAAGGGTATGGTAGGGAGGAAAAAGATGAATTGATACCAAGGGCTCAAGTAGAAAGAAAATGTTTTAAAAGGATGATGGCAACATATGCACAAATGTGCTTGACACAATGGATGTATGGATTGTTAGAAGAGCTGTAAAAGCTCTCAAAAAAGTGATTTTTAAAAACGTGTGTGTGTGTATATATATATATATATGTATAACAAAGGAATTGCTATTTGAAGTAATAGTTTTTCGTTAGAGTATACATTGGAATCCCTCAGTAACTGTTCCAAAACATACATGCCTAAATCTTAAACCCAAAGAATTTGAACCAAGACCTGAATTTGGTCTGGGGCCCAGACATTTATTTGTATTTTGAAAAATTCCTTCTGAGTGCTTTCCAATGTGCATTACTGCTTAAGAACCACTGATTTGCACAATGAATGCAATTAGGCACCTAATTTTGCAGTGTGGAATTTGAAAGCTACCACATGGAGTCTTCAAAACAGCAAATATTTGGTTGTACTTAGCTTTTATAGGCACAAATGTAGCTAAGCTTTTCTTTACCTAATTAAGTGGTGACTTCTTCTTGCTTATTAGATCCATGGAAAACTCTGCATATTTTGTTTGCTCTGTGAGGCATACCTGAGATGGTGGCAACTTCAGGATTCAAACCAGAACACTGACCCTGATGACTTGATTAGATATGCAAAGGAGTGGGATTTCTATAGAATGTTTGCCATTGCTTCTTTAGGTAAGATGAAGCCATGTTTTCTGCCCTTGTTTAAATAGTTCTCTAATCCAATTAAAACTAAGACATATGGTCTGAATCGTTGCTAAGAGAAACCAGTGAATATAGGATCTGGACTACATTTTCAGCTCAGTGCTAATATACTAGATGAGTTTTTTCTCAATCACCTGCTTTTCTATTCATTGCAATACATGTGATACTGGGTTGTGGGAAGTGGTGAGCAAAACCATTGCTGCCTCTGGCTCATGGCAGCCCCACGTCAGAGTAGAACCATGTGTAGGATTTTCAATGGCTGTGACCTTTTGGAAGTACATTGCCTGCCCTCTTTGAAGCGCTTCTACATTAATTCAAACCTCCATCCTTTCACTTGGTAGCTAAGTGCTCAACCATTTCCATCACTCAGCGACTTGGTAAGTTTATCAGATTAGAAAGTTTCATGAAATATTTTAAGACATAATTTTGTTAATAAAATGTTTCATAATTAAATTTTGATTATCCAATTAGAAAATTATCTAAGACTCATCTTCATTAAAACAAATTGATAATTGCCAGACATTAACTATTTACTAAAGGAATGCAGCGTATGCAATAGGGAAAAGGTGTATTTATTGGACAGCATTCATGGAAATTAGCTACCTCCTTAAATTTCCTTAAGTTCAGGAATTGCTTTTCTTTGGAATTTTTGTTTGGGTCATTATCCTGGGGTTAAAATGGTGTTAGATTAATGTTTGTGACTATTCTAATACTTACTGGTTTCCATGTTTCTCTTCGTAGTTCTTTAGCTATATTGAAGCATCTTGGTATGAAATCTCTAACCCGGGCTGAGCTCCGGTGGTGTAAGTGGTTGAGTGCAGGACTGCGGCCCACGGGCTTGGCAGTTCAAATCCAGTGGTGGCTCTCAGGAGCAGCGCTGGGTAGCTCCCACGACCACCAGAGGGCAGTGAGGCCCCAAAAAACAAAACAAAAAATCTCTAGCCCACTCAAGTGTCCTGATACTTCTGGATAATGTGTCTCCTTTTCTCTCTGTTTCTCCTTTTCTAACCTCACTCCTTTAACCATCTCTTCTATTTCTTTTTTTTTTTCCCACAATGATTTTATTGGGGGCTCTTACAGCTCTTGTATCATTCAATACATCATATGTATCAAGCATATTTGTACACGTTACCATATTCATTTCCAAATATTTTCTACTTGAGCCCTTAGTATAAGCTCCTCTTTTCCCCCTCCCTTTTTAAAAAAACCATTTTATTGGGGATGGGGGAGACTTCCATTTCTATGATTTTAAAATTTACCTATATGCTAAGAATTCAAATATACATCTGTTTTTTCCTGAGTTCCTTCTCAGCATCTTCACTTGGATAATAAATCACCATATCCAAAACCAAGCACCAGATCTCCTTGCCTTTCCTACCCCAGATCCAAATGTATTTTATTCACAACCTTCCACATTTCAGTTATAGGTAAATCCACTCTTTCAGTAGCTCAAACCAAAATATCTGTAGTCCTCCATTATACCTCTTTCTTTGCTACCCCATAGTCATATCATCAGGAAATACTATTGACTCTACCTTAAAAATATTTCTACTTTTCATCTCTCCGTTGCTACTGTTCTGATATTAAGCTATCTCACCTAGATAGTTCCAGTGGCATCCTTGCGTCCAGCTTGGTTCCCTACAGACTATATGCAACACAGAGTAGCCCTTGTAAAAGAAGTTTGATCATGTGATACTCGTGATCAACAGTAGCTCCTCATTTCACTCCGAGTCAAAGCTAAAGTCTTACACTGGCCCTAATAGACCCTCCATGATCTCTTCCCAGTGCATCTCTAATTTCCTTCACTTCTACCATATCTCATCTCTCCTTTCACGCAGCATCTAGTTTACTTGCTAATCTTCAAGCATTCTACACAAGCGTCCACCTTGAAAGCAGCATGTCTTTGTATTTAAATGTCACCAGTTCAATGATGCTAACCGAATAAACTTTATTTTAAATTGTACCTGTCACCTACACTCTGATACTTCAGATTGCCTATTCTATTCCTTCTTCTTATAGTACTTCTCATGTAACATATCATAGGAGTTATTGTCTTTTTTTATGGTCCATCTTCACCCATAGCTGAATGAAGGCAACAGTCTGTTTTTAGTCTTCGATGTAGTTTAACCACTAAATAAGTGCCTGCCATGTAGTTGTGTGCCATGAAGCCATTTCTGACTCATAGCAACCAATGAGATAGTACAACCATTGACTTCCTGGGCTGCAATCTTTTTTTTATTTCCCTGCATCACTGCCCTGGTGGGAGTAGGAAGCCCAGCCTTGCTCCTTGAGAGCTGCTGCTGGATTTGAACCATCAACCCCCGCACACAAACCACTGCGCCACCAGGGCTCAGCCCTGGGCTGTAAACTTAATAGGAACAGATTGACGGTTCTTTTTATCCCCTGAGGAGCTCCTGGTGTTCTGAACCACCCAGCAAGCACTTACGTGCTCAATAAATATGTCTTGAGTCTTTTGAACGAATTAATGAATGCGTATTTATAGACAATATATTCTAATCTGAGATATGTCACTACCAGTTACATTCATTCAGCATTGTATTCCATTTACATAATCGCTGGTGTGGACTCAAGCCACCTTTGGGGACAAAGTAGAACAGCTCTCTAGGGTTTGTCTGACTGAAAAGCTGGGCAGGCTGACTCATCTTTCCCCACCGAACCTATGGTGGCTTTGAGCCGCTCACCGTTTGGTTTTAGCAGCCCAACACTTAAATACTTGTACAAGGGGGTACCCAAAGAAAAACAGAATTTTCTCACCTAAGCTGTGTATTAAAATTTTTTTTTCAAAACAACCTTTATTTCAATGTTCTCAGAAACAGTTTTCAAGGAGGGCTGACAGCACCTCCCTGAGTTTTCTTCTTCACTTCTTCTGTGTCATCAAATAGTTACCTTTCATGCCCATTGTGGTTGTTACATAATCTGTTGTCAATTTGAGACTTACGAGTGAAGGGGTGGAGTTTAGCCTGTCAATCAGGTCTCAACCTGATAACCTCTTTTTGAGGTACAAAGGAGAGAAATAGCTTGCTGGAGGCGGGACACACACTCACTCGCTGGGAGACATGGCAGCTGACAAGACGCATGGAACTACACTAGTACCCTGAACTGGAGGAGCAAGACTTCACACCCATTGGTCGGTGAGCTTCTTGCATGCGGTGTCATTACATGTGTCTTGTGAGTCTGAAGAGGACTTTATAGATTGATTTTGGACAAATGGGCTGATGTTGGACTTGTGAACTTGACTGGGCATGGATGTTTTCTTAAAGCTCTTTCTTATGCACATGTGAGTATCTATGAATTTGTTTCTCTAGTCTACCCAAATTACCACATCCCTCTTCATGTCTGAGGAAAAAAAAGAAGTTGCACAGAGCAAGTTCAGGTTAGTCAGGTGTGGGAGGCAAGAGAGACATTACTATTTTTTGCCAAAAACTGCCACACTGAGATGACTGCATTAGCAAGTGCATTGTGGTGGTAGCAAAAACAGTCCCCCCTCTGCCACAAATCACACTCTCTTTTCAGAACCTCTAAATAGAAAGCTTGATCATCAGACCAGATGCAATGATCTCCAAATGCACTGTCCCCTCACATCAAATAAACAAATGAGCATCAGTTTTTTGGGGGGGGTACCCCCTCATTTGTGCCAAAAGAATAAACACACCTGTCCTAGAAGAATTCTAGCTAGAATGCTCCTTAGATATAAGGATGGTGAACCTTCTTCTCAAATACTTTGAACTTTTTTTTTCCTTTTTAATACTTTGAACTTTTTATCAGGAGAGACCAGCCCCTGGAACAGGACATCCTGCTTGACAAAAAAAGAAGGCGCTCAACATGGTAGCTTGACACAGTGGCTGCACTGGTGGGCAGCAATAGAACTGTGAGGATGCCACAGGATGGGGCAGTGTGTCGTGCTGCTGTACGACAGGGTCTCGAGTTAGAACAGACTCCATGGCATCTACCAACAACATGTGTAAGGCACTAAAGATAAATCCATACAAAATATGTATTTTTACTGCGGCCCACTGGAACGGAGGTTCAATTCCAGCAGCGGCTCCACAGGAGCAAAGACTGGGCCTCCTTATCCCACCACCAGAGGGCAGTGATGCCAAAAAATATGTGTTCTTAAAGTGCCCTTTTGAAGCTTGCAGTCAGAAATCAAGCATGACATAACTGCTAAGCTTATGGCGATTTAATGGCCATGCTGCCTACTCTTTTGGTAACTTTGGACACATTCTAGATTCAATTGCCACAGTTTAAAAAAAAAAATCACTTCATGTGAAAGTCCCTTGGAGCCCCAGAGTCACATCTTAGCTACAAACTGAAAGGTTGATGGTTCAAACCCACCAGTCACACCCTGGGAGAAAGATGTTTCTCTCCAGTTCCCCCAAGGCAATCAGAAACTCACAGCAACCGTATGTGACAAAGCAAAAGCACGTTCTTGGGTCTGATCGTCTCCGTTGACAGGCCTTGATGGCGCTTCTTTCTCCCTAGGAACGGTTAGTAGGTTCAAACTTATAAACTTGAAGTTTAATTCATAATCTATTACTCTACCAAGGCATCCTAAAAGGTGTTATTTTCTTTTAAAATAATATTAGAAACATTCAGGGTGATATATTTTTAAATGATATCTTAACATTGATATTTTATAAAGTATAATAATAATATTTTCAATATCCATGAGCAAATCATTTAACTCAAGAACTAGAATGTAATATAATTTTAAGCCTTAAAAGCAAAGCCTCTTGAAAAATGTTGAAATTCTATGTCCATAATTTTTTCAAACACGAAAAATCAGGGGTTTTTTTTTTCCAAATAGTTTGCAATTCTTGTAGCACCTACTCAATAATAGATTTTTGGTACTTAATCGTAAGGGTTGTTGTTGTTTTTTAACAGAAAAAATTAATTAGATTATAAACCCCCTAAAGGAGTTTACTAAGAATAAAGGACATTGATTCTTATCATTTAAAATTGCTTGCACGTGGATTATGCAATTCCATTTTCACAACCACTTTCTCAATCCATCTACAGCTATGAAAAAATTGGATTAGAAAGGATAAATATTTTTCTGACAGGCCTCTAGCTAATTTACATCAATATTGAAACTTAAGGTACACCCAGTCTGGTGTTCCCACCACAGAAACATCCCAGAGATAGGCCGAAACTACCACCTAGTCTATCAGCAAAGGCCCTCATGAACAGAAGCTAAACAATACCTAACTTGTGGCAGGAGTTTACAGAGCCTGAGGTACAGGGCTTTTCATCAACTCAAAAGAAAAACATAGTCCAAACTTCTATCTAGCATAGATTCCCCTTCTCCCTACATTCCCCAAAGCTAGTCCAGTTCCTTCCATCTGAGTATTTCTCTGTTCTTGTTGTCAGGGAGTTCCTTATTTTGCTTTTTCTTGATTGAAACACCCATCTTTGAGATCTTCCTGTTTGAACAAGTCCAGT
This sequence comes from Nesogale talazaci, assembly GCA_004026705.1. Classification (NCBI taxonomy): domain Eukaryota; kingdom Metazoa; phylum Chordata; class Mammalia; order Afrosoricida; family Tenrecidae; genus Nesogale; species Nesogale talazaci. The sequence goes on from PVJH01030688.1 coordinate 18,421, forward strand.
GATACCTCAGTTATCAAACTCATTTCATTCCAAATTCATGTTTAAACACTGAAGGGTCAAGAGCTGAACATATTTTTCCAAAATGAAATAATGGAAAACCAAATAATTGATTCTGCAGTCCAAAAATTACACGTATAAATTCACTTTTCCAAGACTTTAGCCTGCTTGCATTAACTGTCTGGGATATGCTATCATGATCAAGTTGTTTCTGATTTATCCAAATGAACAATAACTTTTCCACCTCTTCAGTGGTCTGGGTTCTTTATCTCATGATCAGTGATTTCACAGCTTCTGCTATAGATTCTTTCATCACCCCCCTCCTCACCAAACTGTCGATAATGTCCAGTTAGCCAGATTGTATTCAGCTGCCAAATCAGACACGTCACTGCTCTCCTTTAACTCTACTCGGTCTCACAGTTTTCTCCTCAGCTGTACTGCCGACATCACTAACTTTCTTTGGAGTCACGGTTATGTTTTCTACAAAGAAGCACAATGGTGATTGTGTTAAAGTACTCTATGTTGTGTGAGCAAGAGCAGCATTCAGATCGAAGCCTCACCCTTTTGTGTCCTTGGAAAGGTGCGACAAGTGACTCACCCATACAGGTTTTATTCTGTTCCAATTTCCATTTGGATTATCAAGCAAAGTTGCAAACACTGAGCAATTTTTTTTCAAACTTGGCTGCATGAGTAGTGGAAAACTTTGAGCTGTTCAACAGCCAAACTATCACTGTCCTTGGGATTGATGGCTTGCCATTATTTTTAGGGGACATGGAACTTATCCCTGAAGTTCCTGGTGAATTCCATGCAGACCGACCATTCTAAATTGCTTTCATTGGTCATAGGCACCTATATTTGCAACCTCTGTAGTTTGGTAATGTTTGAAGACATGTTAAGGGTAGGTGATGATTTATTCTGAAGGAGTCCTGGTGGCACAGTAGTTATGCACTGGGCTCCTCATTGCAAAACCACCAGCTGCTCCTCAGGAAAAAGATGGGGCTTTCTACTCCTGTAGAGAGTCTCGAAAACACATGGGGCAATAATTCTGCCTTTCCCTCTAGGCTCACTTTGCATCAACATTTATTCAATAGCAGTGCGTTTTTTAGTCTGGCCACGTTCTAAGACATTTTTAAAAGAATGTAGTGTGTTCTGCTTTGATATGAAAAACTGGATTCGGGGCTGAGCCCCGGTGGTGTAGTGGTTGTGCGCGGGACTGCGGCCCACTGGGATGGAGGTTCGATTCCAGGTCCACGGAGCAAAGGCTGGGCCTCCTACTTCCACCACCTGAGGGCAGTGATGCCCCCCCCCCAAAAAAAAAACTGGATTCTGCAGAAACAGAAACTACAAATAACAAGGCAAACAGAATTAGAAGGAGATCTCTGATGGCATCAGAGGTGATTTGTTGCACTGCTAACTGCAGAGCCAGCAGTTAGAAACCACCAGCTGCTCCAGGAGAGAAAGCTCTCAGGCATTGTGCTCTACAATCTTAGAGACCCACAAGGGGAGTGCTACTCTGTGATACAGGGTCACTCTGAGTCAAAAATGACTCGATGGGAGTGAGTTTTTTCAACTCAGTGACCCAATACTCAATTACTCAATTTTTTCAACTCAATTACTTGGGTAATCAGAGGACTCACAGTCCTAGTAAACTAATAGTACAATTAAAGAGAAATGTTAAATTCCCACTTAAAAGGAATAAATTATGCCGTATTCTGGCCAATAGAATCCCAAAGGAATTTCTAACCTGTACTCTGCTCTATTAATACTCCCTGGGAACACAAGGAATTGCCCTCTGAAATAGTTTGGTTAAAATAATAAGTGAATTCTTTTCATTTGATTTTGGTGGTAACATTTCGAATCTTGTATGTAGAAGGCATGCCATAAATAACGGAAGAAATCAAGGAGAAAAAAATGATTTCGTATGTTCTTCTTAGAATGAATACCATCTTTCAAAATTAAAAATCACTATTCTCTGTCGGTTCAAATCCAGCAGCGGATCTCCAGAAGCAAGGCTGGGCTTCCTACTCCCACCAGGGCAGTGATGCCACACACACACACACAAATCACTAATCTCCTCATTAATTCTTTCTGTGGAGATCTCTTACACTGAAGATAGTTAAACAGAATCTTGCTCCCGAGAAGAAACTTGGAAAAGCAACTGGTTACAAGTGTGATGGAGTCATTTTTTTTCTTTTGGCAAATGATGAACTGTTTCATAAAAGAATTGTTGGGGGACTGAGCCCCGGTGGCGTAGTGGTTGAGTGTGGGACTGCAGCCCACTGGCTTGGCGGTTCAAATCCAGCAGCAGGAGCAAGACTGGGCCTCCCACTCCCACTAGAGGGCAGTGATTGCCTCCCCCCAAAAAAAAAAAAGAATTGTTGGAGACTTTCTGAAACCATAAACCATACCAGCAAGATTTGGAACAAAAGCCAGGGGTTCGTTTTAAAAATTACATCTTAAAACAGGATTTCATATGCAGTGAATTGATAGGCTACCTTTTGAAATGCATGACTTATTTGCTTTCTTTCAAAGGAATGTGGTTTCGATGGGCTCTTTTATGCTTTTATTTTTCATTTCCTCCTCAGAACAAGCAGCCTTTTTGGTTGGCATTCTTACTTTCCTGTGGGTCGAACGACCCATGACAGCAAAAAAGAAGCCCAACTTCATCTTATTGCTGAAAGCACTGCTGTTATCCAGCTATGGGAAACTCTTGCTGATCCCAGCCGTCATTTGGGAACATGACTACACACCGCTGTGCCTCAAGCTCATCAAAGTGTTTGTCTTGACATCAAATTTCCAAGCCATTAGAGGTAGGTTTGGGATGTTTTTCTCTCTTTTCCGCTTCCAACCCATAAAAAAAGCTCAAAGCCTTGTTTTGAAACTATATTTTTATGTAGAATTCCAACTAGGAATAAAAATAACCCCTGGCACTGTTTGTTATGTTTTATGTGTATCAGAGACTCGGGGAGGCAGGATCCATCCAATTTAGCCACTTGGTACTTCATATTTTTCAAGATGTTTTCATGTGCACTCTGTCACGAGGTTCACAGAGCAGCCATTCTGACTTGGCTATCATAAAGGAGGGTTAAGGGCTAGTTCAAAATTCCATGGCTGGGCACATGTCAAGCCAGGATAGCATGCCTCCTGATACACTGGAGTCCCTGCTGTTTCAGGAAAGGGTGGTTAATAACTGTGTATGTCACATTTTGCCACAGTCCTGACTATCTTGCCAGCAGACAACAGGAGTTCCTTTCTTTTTTTAATTGTTTTTCTCTTTATAATCTTAAAGTCTATTTTTTATTTTCTCAAGTGTTCATAAGAATCTGCTTCTTAATTTAAATAGCGTTTTTATTACAAACAGATGCTTGGTTCTCAAAATGTTTGCTGATGGGAGAAGGGAACAGCATAGATGAATGCAAGCAGTACAAATGGTCTAAATCGAATCAACTCAGCCAACCAGTTTGTGCTACCCCCCAACTCCCATGCCAAGATCAGGGGACTAGCCTCTTAAATACTTAACCAGTTCGCTATTCTTTTCCAGTGACCCTGAACATCAACCGGAAACTCTCCTTGTTAGCCATCTTGAGTGGATTACTTTTGGAAAGCACCATGGTCTACTTCTTCCAGAGAATGGAGTGGGACCTTGGAAGTGATTGTGCCATCTATAAATCTCAAGACTTTTAAAGAGGTACAAGTAAAACTGGCAGTACTGTTCGTACATTCAGACTAATATCCGTTGCAAATTACTAATTTACAAGGACAAATATACTTGTAAAATAAATCAGTACAGGGCTGAGCCCTGGTGGCGTAGTGGTTGAGTGTGGGACTGCGGCCCACTGGGTTGGCTGTTCAAATCCAGCAGCAGCTCTCCAGGAGCAAGGCTGGGCCTCCTACTAAAAAATAAATAAATAAATCAGTGCACTTGCATAACCCATTCCCAGTGTCCTGTCGCTTCTAATTCCCCTTCTCCACCCTCAAGGATTAGACACTCTCAGAAACATTTACTCCAGTTTCTCACACCATTCACAAGGGACTCAACAGCCTTGTTACCTCCTAATAACACCCCAGGCTTTAAAATCCCTCCAAAAACTTTTCCAGCTATTCTGTTTTTTCATGCTGACAAGCTCTGTTGTGGCTCCATTTTTCTTAACTTTTAATCACTTGACTTCTAACATCTACTTCTGACTTCATTTTTTTAACCAGATCCAGAACCTGTTAGCAGTTTCAGTGATTCTTTATTAGTCCCTTGAAATCCATCAACTATGTAGTACCCATCTATATCACCTACCATGTTATGGCCATTTGGTGAGTCTTGCTGTCTTTCTCTCCAGGAAGCAACGCCGTTTCTTTAGTAAGGCATTGCTGCCTCTAAGCTCCATTGGATAGCTGTGTGATTCCTTTGCCTTTGTATTCACTGCTAGATAATTTCTCATCAAATGTCCTCTGTGCCGTAGTTCTGAAAGTCTTCCCATGCTCTTCAATCACAGATTCAGCCTTACTTTTCCCAGCCTGTCTTCCATTTTTCTGAGAAACCGGACTCCTCAGCTTTCTTCTCCATATCAGAACTTCTGTGATCTTCATGCATTCTTTCCACTTTCCCTTCCTTTTAGAAGTTGTGTTCAGTGTCTTTTCGGAGGCTGGTTTTCTGTATTTTAGTATTGCCCTTCTTCCAGTCATAACCTGACCTGACTGGTTGTCTGTCTGTACAGCCACTGTGTTAACAAAGTAGGATCTTGAAGTAGACTCCTACAAACTGGCTTTTGAAACCTAGGGTTGTTGACAGTGAACATATGGTAAATGAAGGTAGATACAGAAGAAAACACACTGTCTGTGACCATGTCTTGGAAAGGTGTAGGTAATACTTTTAGTCATTTGCTTCTTGTTTTATTACACGCACCTTGAAAATAGCTGTTTTGCTTGTTTTGTGTGTGTGTGTGGCATCACTGCCTTGGTGGGAGTAGGAAACCCAGCCTTGCTCCTAGAGAGCTTCTGCTGGATTTGAACCATCAACCCTGTGGGCTGCAGTCCCACACACAACCACTATGCCACCAGGCCTCAGCCCGAGAATAGCTGTTCTAAACCCTATCTAGTTCTCTGAAAGACCCAGTCTCCAACCCTGTTGCCTTAACTTCCCGTCGTGATCAGTTAATTTTCCTTTCTAGGACTTCATTTATTCTCTCTCTACCATGACACCTTCCCCTCTGCCACCAGACATTTATAACTCTTTATTCCACAACAATTCGTTTATGCCTCTCTTTCTTCCTCTTTGTGAAACATTTTCCTGCTATCTTGTTACTGGGTCGCGTCACGTCAGTTCTGGCTGATAGCAACCTTTTGTACAACAGAATGAAACACTGCCTGGTCCTTTAGCAGCTTCCTGATTGTTGTTATGTTCCAGCCCATTTTGGCAGCCACCGAGTCCATCCATTGCATTGAAGGACGTCTCTTTTGCTCATCATCTACTTTACCAAGCGTGATGTCCTTCTTCAAGGACTGGCCTGTCTTAATAACATGTCCAAAAGTACATAAAGCAACATCTCACCATCCTCACTGCTAAGGACCATTCTGGCTGTACTTTTTCCGAGATAGATTTCCAGTCTTCCTTAATTCATTGTCCAGCTTTGACACATTCCAAACAACCGCCATAAAGTTCATTCTGATACATAGCAATCCCGTAGGCTAGACTAGAACTGTTCCCTGTGGGTTTCCAAGGCTGTAAGTATTTGTGGGACAAAATAGAGTAATCTGTCTTTTTCTCGTGGGTTCAAACTGCTGATCTTGCTCTTATCAACTGAGTTCAGAACCCATAATGCCCCCAAGACTCACACACAGTCTCCTTAAATTCAACAAAGAAGTAAGTTTCCAATTATTTTACAGAGCCTTATGTTCCTGCACTTTGCTCTGGAAGCTGCTGACTGTAACTCCTTTTTTTTTTTTTTTTAGGCATCACTGCCCTGGTGGTGGGAGTAGGAGGCCCAGCCTTTGCTCCTGTGAGTGGGAATTGAACCTCCATCCCAGTGGGCTGCAGTCCCGCCGCGCACAACCACTACGCCACCAGGGCCCAGCCTTATAACTCCTTCTAACACAAGTTGTATCCTGTCATATTTTCCTCCTCTGAATTCCTCTGCCTTCTCCAGGATTCTTTTTATTTTTTTATTTATTTTTATTTATTTTT